>CAKAOI010047773.1:0-12606 GCA_916701655.1 Sebastiscus albofasciatus
GAGACACCGGAGTTTTGGTCAGAGACGATAACGTTTCTCTCTGCGGAGCCCCGTCACTTCACAAGACACGGGAAACCTCTGTTGGTCTGGAGGAGCTGCAGCAGTTATTTCTGCACAAACGTCCACTGAACATTCACTAGATATTCTCAGAGCTAAACTAACTCTTCTGCAGTGTGGAGTGAGTAGTGTGCGCGCATGCACGTGAGTGAAAGAGTGAGAACGAGTGTGGTGTGTGAGTGAAGGCAGGCAGAGGAGCAGAATACAGCAGAGACTCCGGTCCTAGAGACCAAAGCTACAGTCTCCCCCGCGTCCTCCGACCGCGGCCAACACTGTTTAACAGACGGGCTTCACTAGATACAACCAAGAGGTTTTGGTGCTTCACTGTAGTTTGTGTTGGAGTCTGAGTCTGAACAGCATAGCCACACGCGAGCGCGCATGGGATACCGACCCCGGTGATTTATACGTGTAAGAAGTTAAAAACAGTCTCTTTAAGATATTAATCATATCACATCCATACATGGTCAGTAGTAAACAGCTGTTAAATAATAATAATAATAGAAATAGAAAGCTTTATTGTCATCGTATTAAATACAAAGAGATTCACAGTTGCCACTCCTGTTCAATGCTTTAAAACAGATACTTGACCAGGTTAAAAGAGGCAGGTAAAACATATAACAGGTAAAACACACAGTTATAAATTAAATATAACAGGAATAAAACAGGTAAAGTACATGTAATAAATAAATATAAACAGAGGTAGTAGCACGTGAGGTATATATTGCATCAGAGAATGTATTGCACAGTCAAATATATTTCACATTCAGTGTATTAATATTGCACAGATTTATTGTTTGTTCAGTGTCCGTATGGCCCAGGGAAAGAAACTGTTTGCAAGTGTGGAGGTGCGGGCTTTCATTGAGCTGTAGCGCCTGCCAGAGGGCAGCTGCTGTCCGTCCGCGGTGAGAAAGAACAAAGCGGTAGATGACGGGATAAGAGACAACGTAGTGAAACACACCGTGTTAATAATAAGCTGACCACCTCACGGTACCGCCAGCTGGGAGCTGTTTTTAAAGTTACACACCTTGGCGGAGGTCTGCACTCTCCGAGTGCCGTTTTAGTTTGACTTGGATTTCTTCAAATCATCCCCACAGCATGTGAAAATAACTATTGAGTGCTTAATGTCTTGTGGAAAAATAGTGTCTTTGTATGTTAAGAGAGAAGTTGAGAGGACTCGGTCTCAGTTATCTGAAGCCACTCGTTGGCCATAAAACTGCAGCCTGAAGCACTTTGTGACCGGCTCCAGCTTTCAGCCACGGCTGCTGCTGCTCGGTAGGAACCATTGTGAAACGGTTACTTTGTTGCAGAATCATGATTTATGAATTTCGGGATTAAAACATAAATCGCCTCTACTGCAGGTCATATCCTATTTTTTCTTTTACATTTTGACCTTTCATGAGCCCCACCTTGGAATCGGACATCAAGGTTTTCAGGTGTTCCCCTGCCACTCAGCTCTGTACATGTAAATGCACTCTGACTGCCAACATACCAGTGATTAATAGAAGCGCTCTTTCTCACACAGCATTACCTGGAAACATGTCTGTGATGTCCTTAAATGTGTTCTAAAGCCAAACTACAGCACTCTACTGTATATTGTGATGGCTTCAGTACACCCACACTAATGGAATGCAGTAAAACATTCTATTATTCTCTCATCAAACCTACTCTGAGAGATTGCTCTGATGTAACCGAAGCTTTTATCTAATGTTGAATGTCGCTTGTTTGTGCACAACTCATTCATCATTTAGTCAGCCTCCTGTATCTGCTGATCCTCCAAACAAAAAAGATGTAATGTTTCTGTGTGCAAAGAAGCAGTTAGTTTGCAAATGTTGAATATGGTCCTGCTCAAGGACTCTTGGTCAGGGTTTATAGTGCTGCTGTTAATAGACCCTCATACATTTAAATGCTTTTGACATGGTGATTGCAGAAAACAAGGCACATTGATTTTCAGTGGTGAGTGTGTGCTAACAGGCAGTGTGTGGTCCAGGGGCAATGACACAAGGACAAGCACTTCCCTCTGTCCATTGACCAGTGGTTACACAAACATGCTGAGTGGATTACAAGGATATGCCTGTTTCTGTTGTTCAACTATTAAGAGATGATTCAGAAAAAGAAAGGTTATGATTACTCTCTATGTATCTTTGCTGTCGAATAATCTGTCTCTGAGAAATAACCGATATGCACTGGATTTGATTTGCAGGTGCAGTGCGTTGCTTTACGTTGCGTTGCGTTGCTTTGCTTTGCATTGCATTGCTTTGTGTTGTGTTGCTTTACGTTGCTTTGCTTTAAGTTGTGTTGCTTTACATTGCGTTGCTTTACGTTGCTTTGCTTTGCGTTGAGTTGCGTTGCGTTGCTTTACGTTGCGTTGCTTTACGTTGCGTTGCTTTACGTTGCGTTGCTTTACCTTGCTTTGCTTTACCTTGCTTTGCTTTACGTTGCGTTGCTTTACCTTGCTTTGCTTTACCTTGCTTTGCTTTACGTTGTGTTGCTTTACCTTGTTTTGCTTTGCTTTAAGTTGTGTTGCTTTACCTTGCTTTGCTTTACCTTGCTTTGCTTTACGTTGCGTTGCTTTACCTTGCTTTGCCTTATGTTGTGTTGCTTTACCTTGCAGTGCTTTACGTTGTGTTGCTTTATGTTGCATTGCTTTACGTTGCATTGCTTTACATTGCATTGCTTTACATTGCTTTGCTTTTCATTGCATTGCTTTACATTGCTTTGCTTTACATTGCATTGCTTTACATTGCTTTGCTTTACGTTGCTTCATGTTACATTGCTTTACCTTGCAGTGATTTACATTGTATTATGTTGCTTTATGTTATGTAGCATTGCGTGGCTTTGGTTATGCTGCATTACGTTGCGTTGCTTCATGTCATGTTTCTTTAAATTGTGTTGCTTTACGTTGCAGTGCTTTACATTGTATTGTGTAGCTTCATGTTATGTAGCATGGCATTATATTGCATGGCTTTGATTATGTTGCATTACGTGTGTGGGTGTGTTGCTCTACATTGTATTGCTTCACCCTGTGTTGCTTTACATTGTGTTGCTTTGCGTTGTGTTACTTTACATTACGTAATGTTGCGTCGCATTGCATTCTTTTTCGTGGCATTACGTTGCATGGCTTTGGGTTGCGCTGCATTACTTTGCTATGCACTGCATTAGTGGCTTTGTTGAAATGAATGGTGCTGTGTTTTTTCACACAATACTAATATTAGTCTGAACATGGACTTGGAGGGAAGTTCAGATTTGTATACAACTTGGGACTTTTAGTAAAATAACACTGTACTCACCAAGTTAAAAGCTGAGATCTGAAGCAACATGGCTAAAGAATCAGAAGGGGGCGAGAAACATGAGCAGCCCGACGATCAGACAGGTAACAAAGCATCACATTCACCAAATTTGTGTTGTGGGTAGATTATCTAAACCAGTTAGGTGGGTCAGGTAACCTGGATAAAATGTTGGTTTGTGTGAGCACACACCATCACTGGGACAGTTTGGAAGTTATTATCCAAGTTTGTGCTTTAAGCTCAAAAATAACACTCAAAGCTGGACAGATCAGACTGTTTGCATATGTAAAGTAAATGTTACTTTCTGAGTTTTAAACTTAGCATATTGTTTAGTTTCCTCCTCTCGTCCCATGACTTATTAACTCTTTCCAACGGATAAGCTGAGGAGTAACCTCAGCTGATCAGATGGTAATTGGCCCTCGTCTTATCTTTCAGTTTTCATTCCATCTAATCATTTGTAGACATGAACCACTAGAATAGTTCTTTATAGCTTTATAAACAACTTTAACAGGTGAACATAATGTTAGTCATGTGACCACACATAAATTACCTGAGGGGGAACTACTTCTTTGTCCGAAGTTGAGGTTGTTTCAAAGAAGAAAAAAGCTTTTGTGAGAGACGTTTTATTGATCATACTGTGAGCATTGAAAAGTGTGAACAACTGTATTTGTTTATTTGATTTTCCTGTAGTTGTGACTGAACATTGTCGAGTGAGAAAGACATGAAACGTGGTCAATGACTCTCCTGTAAATGATCCATTAACCATCCAGAGTCTTTCTGTCTCGTCACGGCTCTGTTATTCTATAAAGTGCTTTAGGAGTCAGATTATGTAATCATGCTTTGTCAGATATTGTTCCATCTAAACATTTATTCTTGCAATGTCAGTTGGTCTGAGTTGAATTGAAATAACACTCCAAAGTTTCCCTAAATGTGGGTGACCTCCAGATCAGTGAATGTAAATGGGTTCTATGGGTACCTACGAGTCTCCCCTTTACAGACATGCCCACTTTATGATAATCACATGCAGTTTGGGGCAAGTCATAGTCAAGTCAGCACACTGACACACTGACAGCTGTGTTATGATTTGAGCATATGTTTTACGCTAAATGCAGTACCTGTGAGGGTTTCTGGACAATATCTGTCATTGTTATGTGTTGTTAATTGATTTCCAATAATAAATATATACATACATTTGCATTTGCACTCCCATGTTGATAAGAGTATTAAATACTTGACAAATCTCCCTTTAAGGTACATTTAGAACAGAGAAAAAATTTACGATTAATTTGCGATTAATTGCAGTTGACTATGGACTATCATGAGATTAATTGTGATTTAATATTTTAATCAGTGAATAACAAAATAACAATTCTGTTTTTGTTTTGTTATATAGACACATTATGAGAAAAATCTCATATGTTGATATTGCATTTTACAGTTATATCTATATGAAAAGTTTAAACATTTAACAACATTCATTTATATAGAAATTATTTTAGTGATTTTTGGAAAACAAGGATTTTCCTCCATCCTTACAGATCTGAAATGGTGATGACAAACTGTTAAGATGGTGATTTAGCCCAAAAGGCAAGAGGAGGAAGAGCCTGTCTGTGAACTCTTCAGTTATGTAACCCCTCTGGATGATGCAGCGCTGCACTCCGAAGGGATGCCCCTGTCACAGCTGCCTGCTGCATGAATATTTCAATAAAAGAGCTCTCCTGTATTTTTCATATTCTAACTGTTACTGGAATAAGGAAGCTGAAATACAAAATAATCAGGGAACATCTATCACTGGTGTCTTTCATCTCCTGAGTCTGTGATCAGAGTGAGCCTGGGGTTTGCGTGGGTGGTTCCAGAACATCTGCAGGCGTTCCTTTTTACTGTTTTATCCGAGTGGAAGAAGTCGTCTCCATGGCTCTAATTGGCACCCGGGTAGACAGAACCCAGAGCTAGGTCACTCTCAAACACTGCGGTACACAGAGAGAGTGTCCTGTGTAATTCCAGTCAGACTGGACTGAAAGCACAAGTAAAGAACCTAACTGTTATCATGGATTTCAGGCTGACATATTATGGATTTAACAAACTGTTCTCATCTTAAATATGAAATTAAAGTTGTTACTTTCTCAAATTTCAATCCATGTGTGTGCTCTGTGTGTCGGAGCCCGACACACACACACACACACACACACACACACACAACAACGCAGTGGAGATTTTGGGTTTGTTTACTTTTTCAGAGATCCTTTATTAGTTTGTTAGAGAAGATGACTCACTCTTGTGGAAATAACTGAACTGAAAAACTGATCAGAGATCTTTCATTGATTCGCCTGAGAAGAGCACTGAACCAAACTGAACCTCTATCTTCTCAAAAGTGGTGCTTTTTTATTGTCATCAAAATATAACATTAGCATTTTAAATAAATATTGAAAGGTCTAAGGGTCTGTCACCATGTCAGTGAATTTGAACTACTGCTTGCAATCTGAGGATATATATAGAGTGTGTGTGTGTGTGTGTGTGTGTGTGTGCGTGTGCGTGCGTGTACAGCCTCTGCTGTTTTCTTGCAGTCATTGCGCTATACCTGAGGAATAAAGTCTGGTATCGAAGTTGGTATCGAGAGTTGTGGAAATTCACTGGTATTGGTATTGACTACTAGATTACTGGTATCGTGACATCCCTAGTGATGAATGTTATTAATTCTTTAGAAAGAAAGGTTAAAATGAAAGAGTCAGACAGGGCAGTTTATTGATGGGAGGGCTGAAGTTTTGCACCATTTGACACCCGAGAAGTACCCCTCTTCTTTTCTCATATCTCTGGTCGTGCCCCCTGAATGCCCTTCTCTTCTGTTCCTCTTCTTATTGTTGCTCCTATACCGCTTTTCCGCTGCCCAGCTGAATTCCGTGCGAGCCCAGAACTCTGCTGAATCCCTGAGCCGTACCCAAATTGCTGAAGGCCGGCATACAGCAACTTTGAAGGAAAGAAACTATATCATAAGTAGGATCTCCCATCAAAATAGAATTATTATGGAAATCTTCCCCTTGTGCCTCCCAAACTCTCAGCTGCTGAACGGTGCATTCATTCAATTTGATTGATCAACGTCAAAGATATCCTCCACTGGTTTTACCTGGTGTTCTGTATATGGCGGTCCTGGGGGTGGACGATATGACCAAAAATGCTATCACAATATGTTCAATCTGAACGAGACTACCCAATTAAATCAAGTTTAGGATTCAACTAATACCAGATCCAACTTTTTGCTGGGAATGTTTGTCTGTGTAAATGTGGTCTGAAGGAGCTACAGTGAATACAATGCATGCTGTGTGTCCCTTATCCATTAACTGTTCCTCTGAGGGAATACAACACTGGTAACTTGTGTGCTTTGGTTGGATTCACAAAGCAAAGAGACACTGATGCCACAAAACCCCCACAAAGAGTCACTCATTGCCTGTCTCGTTATTTTTATAGATGTGTGTACATTTATAGCCTCCAGAGCTAATTGCCACTTAATTATATTTGTTTGTTCCGATAGTGTCCTCCCCTCCACCCAGAAATTTAATAAAAGAGTTGTCATGCTAAACGTGTCCATGTAGATTTGGTGTACTCAGCTGAGTCTCCTCTGTTTGCATGGCAAGCAAATAAGACCAAGCAGAGCACTCAGAGTCGAAGGAAAAGGTCAATTCTTTTATTTAAACTAAAGGTTCAAAACCACCTTTTAGGTTTTAAGCAGTACAATTCACGGGTTACCTCTGTTATACAGACTCATCCTCTTGTTGAAGGATATTTTAAGACCCAACAAGAATACCAGAATACAATCTGGACGTGTCGGAGACGATGTGGCTCAATGGAGGCAAATCATTTCCATATATTCCAGAGAAGTATGCATGGCCATATATACGTAAACGTGTGGGTATGCAGATGAATATTGATGTGTGTAGAGGTGTTAAATCTGTACATGTGGAAGGGTATACACGGCCACATACATTAGAAAGTTAGGATGAAGGATCTACAGTTCTCCAGAGGACTGAGTGCATATGCATATATACTGTACATGTATACTAGGGATATCCATAATTAACCGTTTAACCGTTAACCGACATTAAGCATTTTAACCGATTAACACTATCGGTTAAAACGGTTAAAAGAAATGTTAATAATTAACTCAAAAGCTGAGCAGCTCAGATGAGCAGCTCGTCTCTTTAAGGAGAAAAGCTGGTCCACCTTAACAGCCCAACTTAAGAGGCGGAGCCGGAGTTGCAGGATACAGGAAGTCGGCTCCGGTCTCTGTCTCTCGTGAGCGGAGCGGAGGAGTTGTAGTTTAGTAGCATTTATTCACCGACAAATAAACTGTCCACACACTGCTACACCTACGATCACAGCTAGAACGCTACCATTAACCTCACACTCACCACCAACACACACACACGGTCTGTTGGGAACTCACTAAAGTTACTCAGACTACGTGTGCGGCGGCGGCGGCGAGCACGAAGCCTCCGGCAATGCTAGAGCTGCTAACGTAGCACAAATACACACACTGTTTGTTGGACACTAGCTAAAGTTAATCCAGGCAGACACACAGCTGACAACCTGCTAAACTAAACTAGATGTGTGGTGGAGACTTTTACTGGGAAAGTGATGGCATGTCCGCGACACTACACGCAGCATCGTAGCTGCTAAGTTAACGCTCCCGGACGGTGAACAGGGGACTCCCGTCAACCAATATCTGTTGTGCTCCTGCAGCTGGTACACCGCTGAATGCGAGGCACAAATCTTGTCAGTTAACGGTTAATAATCGGTTAATGAGGGTCGGTTATCAGTTAAGAACATTTCTAAAATGAGCATCCCTATCTGACTCCTAATTTTGCCTTCTTCCACCTGTCTGTGCCACTGTTTGCTAAATGTCTCTCCTCTCCTAGGCTTGTCTTTCTGTCCCAGCTGGGGGATGGAGGGATGGAGGGTTGGGTGGAGGGCTGGGGGGATGTAGACGGAGGCTGTGTGGAGCTGCTCGCTCCCTGAGGACCCTCTTCTGCCAGCCCAGTGCCACAGATCAACAGTCAGCCAGCCAGCCGTGCACTGACCTCATCCCTCTCTCTCTCTCCCTCTATCTCGCTCTCCCTCTCTGCCAGAGGCACTTGCTGTCCCCATGTCTCCTTCCTACGCCAACTGCCTGTCCTGCTACCAACGGTGCATGTCTGTCTGGCAACCTCTCTGCTTGCCTTTCTGTCTGTCTCTCTCTCTCTCTCTATCTATTATTCCTCCAGTCCTCCTGTCTGTCTGTGTCTCTGTCTGTGTCTCTGTCTCTCCGTGTGCATGGGTGCCTGCCTGTCCATCTGCCTGTCTGCCTGCCAGCCACTCTTTGCAGCCAATACCTCTCTGCAGGAAAGCGGCCAGGCTGTCAGCCGCTCTGCCAATCTGCCTGACTATCTGCCTGTCTATTCGTCATCTGTTTGTGTCTTTATTTGTTTGCCTGCTCGCCTATCTGACTGTTTACCTGTCTGTCTGTCCATCTGTCTCTTATCTGCTTATTCGCCCGTCTGTGACTGCGTCGAGGTGCTTAGTAAAACGCCAAACATGAACCCATGACCCCCTATAGTAGCCAGTACTCACTTCAATTTCAGAAGCATTCACTGGAGCTTAAATCTCATCTCACTTTGACACTACATGACCTTTCAACACACAACCAACACTTTGAAACCTTCTTGGATTAACAAAATGACACAATTGGATAACTGACTACATTTACATGCACAAAATATTCATTTTTTTGCCCTTATTCCGAAAAAGACAATATTCCTACTATGCCATTTTACGATTACCAATTATGTACCCACCGTCCCCCACCGTCCCCCACCGTCCCCACTGTCCCCCACCGTCATTTTGCTTTTTTTTTTACAGAAATAAAACCCATTTAGTTCATTTTTGCGTATCAGCAGCGTGTTATCAATACATAGTCGGACGAAGGACGCTAAAAACTGAAAGTGAATGCATCTGCTCCGTACGGAGTGTCAGCTCAGAGGAGTCAGATTTCACACACGGGATGAGAGAGAGTTGACAGACAGATGGCGGAGGATTTGGTGTCGAAGCGAAAAGCAAAAGCGCCTATTTGGCAATATTTCAGATTTAAACTCAATGCTATAAGGGAACCTTGACATTAATGAGGTATTCGCTGCGAGGAGGACGGAACGGTCACAGGCGGTGTGCGCGGCGGTGCAGCACAGGGTGTAAACCTGAGCTGCATCGCAGCGAAAGCTGGACCGGAGAGGCAAGACACACCGTCACCCGACGGTAAAGATCAAAGTAAGCACGCTACACGTACTGACCGTCATCTTTTCTTGTCAAATGTCCGGTGTGATCTGTAATACCAGTGTTGTGGGAAAATTTCCTCACCGTCACATCCCTACTTCAGACTGGAAATATGGGCTTTTCTTTTGGGCATGCATCTCCACAAACTGTCAGCTAATTGGTTTGTGTACAATGCACAGAGCTGGCTGTAAACAGGCAAGACAAGAGGCTGTGTGTGGCAAAAGGCCATAAAAACCCCGATTGAGACTCATATTGTGAATGTGCTGTATACATGTCCACAGAATGCTCCTAAAACCAGAATGATATGGGCATATCCCATGTCTTAATCGGAAAATGCTCCATTCAGAATATGGCCTTATTCAGAATATCCTGACGGAATACATGTTTACATGACCCGTATCAAATTCTGAATATTGTGATATTTGGAATAATAGTGGCTGCTAGTAGCGTCTGTCCAAGCTCCTGCAGGGCAAAACCAGGCAATAACATGACTTGGTTAGGTTTAGGAAAAGATCGTGGTATGGTTTAAAATACACCCCCCCCCCACAACAACGGTCAGCAAAGCCCTGATTGTTTGATGGTTCTAAAGATGATCTTTCCAGATGTTCCTGTGGTGTGAGGTATTTTAAGAGTGTTTCATACATTCCCTGATCGACTCAGAAGTCCATCCTGGCCGCACCGATCTCAAATCATAAATATTAAAATAATAATTAAATAATAAATTTTTACATTCAAACATTTTTAATTAATAAAGAAATATGTTGAAGTTTCATGTTCTGTCATCTATTATTCCATTGCTTTTCCTGATGTTTTAGATTTTTGCCGTGGTATTATTTCAGTATCGTTATTGAGATATTTAGGCAGGGTATCTTATCAAAGTCAGAATTTTGGAATCGTGACAACACTAAAGACAGATTTTCAAAATGTGTTAGTGTGGGCCAGCCTTAAGGTGAAATAAGTTAATGTTGACTTTTGAAAAGCGGTCTTCTGGGTGCAAGTCCTGTGTTTGTTTGACCCAACCATCCACCCCGACCTCCTCACTATACGCGGACTCCTCACTATACTGCATCATCTGACTTCCTTAGAGGCAGCCCTGCACCTCCTGGCTCATGATTGCGTGGGTAATATACAAATTACAGTGCATTACCTTCCGTAGCTATAAGTACAAATATTGGATGCGAACAGTCTAATGGATGCCATCTTGCCGTTCCACGATGGGGAGCAGGTCCTTCAGGACCAAAAGATCCACATCTCCAGGGATGATGCACCACAATTGCTGAGGCTTTCTTTCTTGGCAGACAATGTCTATCCATTCAACAAGCTCTCCCCTGTCGTCAGACGCTTAGTCATGAAGCCAACTTCCTGCTAATGCTCTTCCTGTCTCATTCACAGCTCTTCATGGCTTCAGGAAGATGTTTGCTTTTTTTCCTCACTATCCTCTCTGTCTCTCCCACTCCCATGTCCTCTCCTATTCTTGTCTCAACAGGAGAGCAAGAGAGCGTTTGACTGGCTCCTCTCAACCAAAGGCTGCACTGCGCGCACGCTCGGCAGTCAAGGACAACTCTAATAGAGGTAGAACAAAAGAAAAGGGGAGAGGGAGATGGGGAGAGAGAGACCTACGGAGAGAAACAAGCACACTGTGGTGCAAGGGTCTTTGAAATTATACATGTCGTAAAATAATAATAGTGTGTAATTCCCTTTTTCAGTGGCGCTGATTTTTGCCCTCCTCCACTGTCCACAGGTGGGGAGCGAGAGAAAGGAAATTTCAATCTAGCCCTGTTTTGCATATCACACACAGCTCGATAGGAAGCTTTCAAAGAGCGACGCACCACATTTTCCCCTGGGCATCAAGCACATACACAGCTGTATACAGTATATTCATTAAACTGAATATATGTAAGGTCAACACTGTCTGTATTCCAACCGCCTACTTCATACTACTGACTAACGCAGTACGCAGTACACAGTACATACTGCATACTGCGTTCCTCAGTAGTATTCAGCATGGAAGAGTTAAAGCGATGTATTTTGCAGTATGCTAGACCAGGCTTTAGCCTTTAAAGCAGCTCTTAAAGCACTGGATAAAGAACTAACTCGTAGCACTATTGCAATATTATCGAAAAATATAACTTTGATTTTTTTGTTTGTTGGTCATGTTGTCTCAGCAGGTATCTCTCTGCTCCGTCAGAGGCTGCTCTTTCCCTCTCCTCTTCTCTCTCCTCTTCCCTCTCCTCTTCTCTCTCCTCTTCTCTCTCCTCTTCCCTCTCCTCTTCTCTCTCCTCTTCCCTCTCCTCTTCTCTCTCCTCTTCCCTCTCCTCTTCTCTCTCCTCTTCCCTCTCCCCTCTCCTCTCTTCTTCCATCTTCTCTTCTCTCTCCTCTTCTCTCTCCTCTTCTCTCTCCTCTTCTCTCTCCTCTCCTCTCTCCTCTTCCCTCTCCTCTCCTCTCCTCTTCCCTCTCCACTCTGCTGCTCTGTGGCCGGCTCTCCAGCGAGCTACGCCTGCGGGCGATTGTGGAGCTTTTCAACTCCAAAAAGTCAGATAAACAGGTTCCTGTTAATTTATAATGGACATCTGTGTTGTGATTAGGGATCGACCGATTATCGGCCCGGCCGATATTCGGCATTTTGTTGGTATTGGCATTTTTTTAAACCGATAACCAATAAAATAAATTAATTTATAAATGCGGTACTTTGGCTCTGATCAGCCTCCTCTCTGTGTCAGCCTGCTGTCAGTGCTCTCCACTGTGCAGTCTAGCTCAATGTCCCGCCCACAGCACTATCTGATTGGTTACACACCATCAGCAATAACCAATTAACACTGAGGGTTACCGTGCCTCAGACGTGAAGAGAAAAATAGAGACTCAGCTCCGGAGAGCGGAGCAGTCCTCTCGGTAAGACGCAAGATATTGTTGTGTAAGTTCCAATAAACATCCCAATCCTTTATGCTGAAGTTTAAAAAACACCACGATC
>CAKAOI010047774.1:0-17280 GCA_916701655.1 Sebastiscus albofasciatus
ACTACTACCAATACTACTACTACTACTACTACTACTACTACTACCACTACTACTACTACCACTACTATTACTGCTACTACTACTACCAATACTACTACTACCACTACTACTACTACCAATACTACTACTACTACTACTAGTAGTACTAGTAAGGTGTATCCATGTAGTGTGACCTCCGCCTGCCTCAGAGTGTAACTGGATCGTATCGATCGCAGCGTCAGACACGTTGATCCTCCAACGAGACTCAGTTTAGTCAGATTAAATGTGGATCAAATAAAAGAGCTTAACGTTAAACAGTGTGTAACTTTACAGTGTTATTATACCCCGTAACAGAACAATACTCAATAAAGCAGGTATTTTGATTCAACCCCTTTCTTATTATATTGTGACACTATGAAGCCGGGTTCCCACGGACCCTAACCCTTTCAGAATAAGGCCTTAATTGCTATTAAAATGTCTTAAATCAATCTTAAAAACAGTCTTATAAATGCTAAGAACATTGGAAGTATAGGATTTTATTAATTGTTTGAAATTTAAAATCTCAAAATAATTGGTAATATCTATTTTTTTAAATAATTTACCGAATGCCTCTTACATTAACGTCATGCAGGATATTTAGTTTGGTGCTCAGAGCAGATAGCTGCTAGCGACGACATGGGGAAGTGTTTTATGTTATGATAAACATTTGTGTTGGAGCAGATCCCAGCTGCCGTTGGGTGAAGGCGGTTACACCCTGGACAGGTCTCCAGACTCTCACAGGGCCATTTAGAGTCAAAAATGAATGTTTGGACTGTGGGAGGAACCGGAGAAAACCCACGCTAACACGGGGAGAACATGCCAACTCCACACAGAAGGGTGGGGTTTGAACCAGCGACCCTCCTGCTGTGAGGCGACGGTGCTAACCACTGCAGCCCCCATCTTCACAGGAAACAAATTCCTTAGGTTTAGGTGATTTAACCACACAGGTTTAGGAAAGGATCGACTTGGTTAGGTTTAGGCAACAAAACTACTTAGTTAAAGGCTCTGTAAAGGAAATTCAGGTCCCTAGCCCGCCGAGTTGAATCCCTGGGTAGACTGAGCGACGGGGGGGGCGTTACCGGCCTCACACCGTCGTCGGGCTGAGCCTCCATCAGAAGGACTCAGGCCTCCAAGCGACACCGGGCAAGCGGTCTTCTGTACGCCACATTCTGCCAATCCGCCCGTCTGACAGCGCTGAGCTCTTCTCTTTTCGCTCGCCGCTACGGAGGAAACCTGACAGCCTGCACCTTCCCCGCTTGTGGTGAGAGAGGTTTCAGGTTTCAGCGCCTTCAGCGGACACGCCCCCAGCGTCTCAGAGCACAGAATACTGCTGATGTTCCCATGATTTTGAAAGCTAATTTGATATACTTTATATACTTTATATACTTCTCATTCAACTTTGTCTGGGTGGTTAGTAACACATGTTTCTGTGTTGTGACTTTAAGTTGGAAAAGATCATGGTTTGGTTTAAAAGAACTACGGAAGTGGCGTTACTTAAGTACGTCAGTTACGTGACAAATCAACGTTGACTTGTGGTTTCACCGGGGCATGAACAGCGGTCTGCCGGTGACCCCCCCCATCCACCCCGACCTCCTCTCTTTGGCGGCGTTCGGGAAATGTTGAAGTGTGCGACCGAGTGTAGCTGCATATTTGTGTGTGCACGTGTGTTCAGCTATAGTGACGGGGGAGGAGGGGATGTTTAGAGATTTATGGCTAAGGTGAACACTCTGTGTGTGTGTGTGTGTGTGTGTGTGTGTGTATGTGAGAAGACAGCATAGTCGGTCATCAGTTCTCTTGACAGTTTTACGGCTGCTGAGCTAGCAGGACGCTGTGGGATGTTAGTTAGCCCACCTCTTCACACACCAGACCTGTGTGTGTGTGTGTGTGTGTGCATGAGTACTGTATGTGCCTATGCGTGTGTGTGTGTGTGTGTGTGCCTATGTGTGTGTGTGTGTGTGTGTGAGTGTGTGTGCATCAGTACAGTGTTTGTATCTGAGGTTATAATGTAGGGAATTGTATTTTACTTTGCATCACTCTCAAACATCTTTGATAAACTAAACTAAAAGACGAGTGGCGGAATATTTCCGTCCACCAACATTCATCAATCATCAGCTGTAGTTTAGCTTCTTCTCTACCTGCTGCAGCCTCTCTGGACCAGAATGCATTAAAGCCATAAAACACTGAGACCCTATACAGCTAAATGCCATACATTAACACTGGTACGCTACGTCAGCATCATGTCTGCTTTTTATAACATTGTAGTTGCTCCGTGATGCTCTGCAGCAGCAACAATTCTTCAGGAAATCAATCAGTGATATGCAGCTGCAGCAGCAACGAGCCTGTAATGTGCCGCCGTGCTACGTTTGCATGTTTGCTGACTTACAGTAGTATATAGGACCAGCAGAAAGATACCTGCTACACCTGAGTAATGGGTTGTACTGACTGGACGACATTCACCATAAAATGCATTCATTGTTTTCTTCTTGCACGTTCACAAAAAACGGGAGTCTTCCGGGAAAATGGGGAGGGTTGGCGAGTAGGGTGATTTGTGCCAAAGCGTGACGAAGCGTCAGTATTTGACGCCCTGAGAATGAGAACGGGCTGGTAGCAGTCATGTCCGGCCTACCTGACCTGTGTCCTGGTGCCGGTACTGATCCGGTGTATTTGATAGGTGCATCACCAGAACCCTCTGAGGGCACACGTCTCCATTCTGCTGACGTATCCTTCGCTGCCGTTTAGACCATCCACTTGGTGGTTTCATGTTGGAACCAACAGTTCAGCTGGTGGCTCACTGAGCTCCAGGCTCACTCACACACACACACACATATATATATATATATATATATATATATATATATATATATATATATACACACACTGCAGCTGCTTCAGCACAACTAAAATGGAGATGGTACATGTAGCTGTGTGTGTGTGTGTGTGTGTGCGTGTGTGTGTGTGTGTGTGTGTGTGTGAGCCTCTCCTTGTCTGCTGACAGTAACCTACTTTTATGGAGCCAACTCACTCAGAATGATAAAAATACTGCAATTCTCCCTCCTCTTCCTCTTCCTCCTTCTCTCTGTCTACCTTTACTTACACCTCCTCCTCCTCCTCCTCCCTTTCCTCCTCCACCCGTCTTCATACTTGCCAACCCTCCCAATTTTCCCGGGAGACTCCCGTTTTTCATCGCCCTCTCCGGGTTTCCTTCCCGTTGTCACAATTCTCTCGATTTATGACAAATTTTCACACCTTTTTTTCCAATGTTTCGTTGTCTAAACCTGTTTCTGGCGCCGTACAGCGAGTATAAGCCTTACTGTTTCCACCCGGACAACAATTACAGCTACACCTGATGACAATTAGAGCTACACCTCTGTCCTGGCGGAAGAGAGCTGCTCGAGACCGCTCGCTGCTCGAGACCGCTCGCTGCTCGAGACCGCTCGCTGCTGGGTTCACATTACACCATGCAGCAGCCGAAGTCGGGCTTTGCTCGACGCAGGGAAAAGCTGACGTAAGCCGTTGGAAATAACGGGTTTCAGAGCGCAGTGATGCCGTTGTTGCGTTGTGTGTGAAAGGACCTTCCAGTGAGTGAGAGATGGAGAGAACTGAGAGAAAGAAATACTCAAGCAGGAGCAAAAATAAATAAAAACTGATGAATATTAGTTCGCCAGAGATTCACGCCAGAGGGGCAAATTATTCAGTTATCTTTCCTGAGAATTAAAAGTAAAATTAAAGTTAGTTAATTAACATAAAAATGCTTCCACAGTGTACTTATTATTTTACTATTTTCATTCTTTATAAGTCGCCAGAATGCAGGAAACAAACAGACCTCCCACTTTAGTTTCGAAATCCTCCCTATTTTTGAGGTCTCGAGGTTGGTGAGTATGCCCGTCTCCTCCTCTTCTTATCTTTCTCTCCTCCACCACATCACTCCCTCCATCTCTTCCTCTTTCCAACTTCGTTTCTCCCTTTTTTTCTTGCATCTCCTCCATCTTTCTCACCTGAACTCCCTCTTTGCTTCCCTTTCTCTCCTTACCTCTACATATCCTGTTGTCTTTCATCTCTTCATCCATCATCCTTCTTTGCATTCTCTTCTCTTACCTTTACCTTTTATTGCCGTCCTTCCTTTACTTTCTTCCTCCACTTCACCTCCTACTCTACCTCTCCTCCTCCCTCTTGATTTCCTCTTTTCTTCTCTCCTACATGCTTTTCTTACTTTCCTCCCCTTCAATACTTTATCCCTACTTCTTGCCACTTCCTTTCCCCCCTTATCCTCCTTCCATCTCTTCCTTTTTACATCCCAATTTCTCAGTTTTCTCCTCAGTCTCTTCATGTTAGCTAGCTATCTTGTATTGGTGACGTATATTGTGCAAGAGATGCAAACTGAGACTTTCTTGACTTGCAAAATTATGTTTTAAATTGACGAGCATCATATGTGAGATTCATGGCGCAATTTAAACAGGATCAAAAAATATTTACTGTCTCTCTGTTGACTACCGTACATATTTTTTACTGACATAAAGTCCGATAGGGTCCACCGGAAGGGGCGGGACTTCGCCTCTCTATAGCTACGAAAAGTGATGCGTATATATCCCTTGAAATCAATTTGTATTTATTCCATGTAATCATGAATCCGGAAGTATAAAGAGCGATAAACAGTGCGTAGCGAGGAGGTCGGGGTGGACGGGTGGGTCAAAATCATCGTACTTTCGCCCAGGAGACCAATATTGGTGCCCCGTGTGAGGCCACAAGTCAACGTTGATTTATTTGCATACGTACTTAAGTAACGCCACTTTAGTAGTTATTTAAAACCCAAGCCGTGATCTTTTCCTAAACCTAACCAAGACATTGACACGTGTTGCTTGACATTCGTAGGAAAACGCACAAATAATGAGGAATAACTTTTTTCGTTGGATGTCATACGAACCGTTTTATGAGGATACGTTGCCTCCCTTCTTCCTCTTAATTTTTCACAAATCTCTTTTTCTTTTAATCTGGTTCCTCCTTCTTTTCTCAATCCTACCTCTTTACTATTTGTTTTAATTCATCCTCCACTCTTCCTCTCACTTCTTCCCTTCTTCCCAAGTGAGGAAATGATGCTGCAGCCGTCGGCCAGGCTGAGTTAAGATTGTATGACGATGGAGGGAGCGAGAGGAAAGGAAAGGGAACAAGGGACCGAAAGAAAGGAAGGAAGTATGGATGGGAAAAGAACAGTCGAAGAGTTTCTTCCAGCAGAAGTGGTCCAGATTAAGAGGCCTTAACTCGGGATGGCATGAGAAAGAGAGGGAGGGGAGATTAAGAGAGAGATGTGATGCCTGCTGGAGGTTTATTTTATAAATGACAGATCAGGATGAAGGATGGATTTGGGGTGTTTTATAAATACAGAGATTTTGTAGGATCTGATATTCAAAAATATAAATACTGACAATTTAAATAAATCGTGAAAGCTGGACTTAAAATTGGTCAAACAGGATAAAGCTTATTTAGTTTCATGATATTATTACATCACTGGTTGTTGATTTATTTGGTATTTTGTGGCTGCAGTTTAAGCCAATAATCAGTTTGTTCCTTACTCTACACTGTTTGGTTTTCAACCAAACTCTCCAGCTGCTTGTTTTGTTTATTTGAAATGGAAACCTCATCAGCGCTCCGACTCTGCAGCCGACGGTCACCAGTGAGTTCTGTGCCATTCTCGGCTATTTTATAGCACTTTGTTGGATTGTTAAAGCTGCGTCAGACCCCCCGCTTTGGTTTTGAAATCCTCCTTTTGTTAAGGCCTCAAGGTTGGCAAGTATGTTTTTAATGGATATATTTATTTTCATCTTTCTTTGCTGCCCAAATGACCCAATTCCCATGGTGCTAATTAAAATCTGATCCCTCTAATCTAATCTAATCTAATCTAATCTAATCTAATGTGTAGTGTGATCATTTCTGGCCTCGTCCTTGCAGACAATGAATTACCTCTAGTAAACTAAACTGTGGAGAACAACCGGTCTAGGATGACGTCACTTTATTAGATTAAGATGAAATTCCAATAAATGCCATTTAGTTGTGCTATTTTGTCATTTTGAAGAGGGCGGATTTAACCAGAAGCTCAGCTGAAGCCGACGATCTGAGCTGCTTCAGCAGTTATATAGTATGTGCTATAGTGTGTGTGTGTGTGTCTGTGTGTGTGTGTGTGTGTGTGTGTCTGCATGCGTGCGTATGTGCGTGCACAGCTGTCACAACCCAGAGATGAGACTCTTTCCATGAGTTGCATCATGAAAGATGCTGCAAGTTTTACTGTGTGTGTTTGTATGTGTGTGTGTGTGTGTGTGTGTGTCTGTGTGTGTGAATAATTTGTTATGCATGCATGTGTGTGAGTGTATGCATGCCGTTTTTTGTATTAGTGTGTCAGTAGACGTGTGTCTGCGTGTGTTTTCCATTTAAGTTTGAAAATGGTGGATACAATGGCTCAGCCCACTAAAGCTTTCTGGGCGTTCACTGAACGATTTCAGCCCGTACATCAGTCCATACAACGTTACGCCGCTGCCTCTTATTTTAGATGTTTCAGCAGACTGGCTCAGATGATGAAGGCAGCACCTTTCTGTCTTGTTAGCATCGTGACCCGTACAGACCTCTGCTAGCAAACACACTTTACCTGTCTCGGAGCTTCCAAACCAAACTTTATTGACAACTGTCAACAGCCAGAACGGCCCTCAGGAGCTGACCGGACCGTACGGTGTGGTCACTCAGGTCACGAGCTTTGGCTTTACATCGCAAACGATCTCCTCGTACAGCAGGAGCAGGAAGTACACAACAACATTTATAAAATGGTACAGTGTATGTCCAGCTTTGGACAGGAGAGAGTGATGGACGTGTGTGTGTGTGTGATGCAGTTCTCATTACCAGCCTGCTTCAAGAAGCACAACAGATATTCGGCCAAAAAAAACAAGCTTCTTCCACAAATCAAAAAGCGCTGGGGTCAGGGGAAAGAGAGAGAGAGAGAGAGAGAGAGCGAGAGAGAGAGAGAGAGACGCACCCTTTTATCTTTCACATGTCTATATATAGCGGTTCATGGAGGAGAAGAGTGGAGCGGGATAGGGAGGGAGGAGGGGAGGTGGAGGTAGAGGAGGAGGAGGAGGAGGAGGATGGAGAGGAGGCAAGATGGCTGAATTAGAACAGAGAAGAAGAAAAGGTGTGGAGCGACGTTCAGTGAGTTTAGGGTGTGAAAGAGAGAAAGATTCACTGTCTGCAGCCAAACTGAGGAAGAGGAGGAGGAGGAGGATGAGGAGGAGGCAGATGGAGGGATAAACAGGAGAAGCAAAGTGAGAGAGGAAGATGAAACTTTAAGCATCGTGGGGTAAACTGGGTTGTTGCCACAGCTGCAGGATACAACGGGAAAATATGAAATGAAATAAATGAGTTAGTCGAGGCAGAGCGCTGAAGTCTGATTGGCTGATCACAATCATCGGCTCTTTCACAGCTGTGCGGCGAGTGTAACTTACAATCATATTAATGCAGATGTACAGACACTTAACCACTGTTTACTCTGCTGATTACGCTCATGCAGATGCTGTTTGCTCCCTCAACCTCCTCCTCCTCCTGTCCTATTCTGTGTTGTTGATTGATATTCATGCATGTTTATTAAGGTGGATGAGCTCTAACTGTAAAACCATTCACTGTAAATGGTCAATTCCTTGATTTAAAGCTTCAGTAGGCAGAATATTTTTGTGAATGTGAATGGGTTCTCTGGGTACCCACGAGTCTCCCCTTTACAGACATGCCTTGTTGTTGCCTGTTGGGCTGCAGTTTGCCATGTTATGATTTGAGCATATTGTTTTATGCTAAATGCAGTACCTGTGAGGGTTTCTGGACAATATCTGTCATTGATTTGTGTTGTTAACTGATTTACAATAATAAATATATCCATATATTTACATAAAGCAGCAGATTTGTCCACTCCCATGTTGATAAGAGGATTAAATACTTGACTAATCTCCCTTTAAGGTGCATTTAGAACAGATAAAAATCCGATTAACGACGGCCAATCATGTGATTAATTAAATATTTTCCATCCCTCATATGGACCAAACGTATTTCTGCAGTAACCTCTCCCTGGGTCTGTTGTACTTGTGTGACCACACCCAGCTGTGATGTAGCGCTGCACTAAAACACAATGTGAAGTGCTTTAGTACACCGGGTGTTGCAGAGCGTTTGGCTTCATGTAGATGGCTGCACACGAGCAGAATAATCCGACCGGCTGTAGATTCCTGTGAACTCACTACGACGGCGTCTTCGCCTTCATCTCGCACTGAATTAATTCTATTTATTATATGTTATATATTATTGACATTGATCTTATGTGCATTTGCATTTGTCGGCTCTAGTTTTCACTTCAGTCTCAACACTTTAGAAAGTGAAATGTGAGTCTACAGAATGCCTTTAGACTCATAATTTGGAGGATATTTGGCTGTGTGTACCTGCTTCCTGCTATTTCTCAGCTCTGCATGTTTGTGAAGGAGGATGGAGGGAGAGAGAGAGAGATGGAGAGAGAGAGAGATGGAGAGAGAGAGAGCTTGCGTCACTCCCATAAAGGAACCGACTCTTGCTGAGTCGAGTGCTACACAGTTTCATTTATTTGATAAAGCTTCATTTGGTGTGATTTAAAATCTCCCCCTCATCAGGCTCGGCTCCCCTAAAGCACAGCCTCAGCGCCACGCCAAAACGCCTCATCAGCTGAAATCAGCTGAAAACACACACACACACACACACACACACACACACACACACACACACACAAGCAAACTGGTACACAAGGACATTTTTCACCGGACGACTTGGACTGAGGTGTATTTAAATAGGTGTGGGTAGTTTGTGGCTTGTAGTGAGGAGGAACCTTTTAACAGGTAGATAGTTTATCGTCTTCATGGAGGAAACTCTTCACCGCTGTACGGAGGATGTAGGAGCAGATTGTACAGGTGTAGAGGTAGTTCTGTTTGTCACCTGTTTCTTACCCTCACCGAACGATCCCTCTAGGTCTGCTATGTTGGGGTATAACTGCAGTACATTAGGGCTGGGACGATTCTCCCGATTCGATACTGTCGTGACACTAGGGGTGCCAATTCGATATGTATTGTGATTTTTAAGTATTGCAATTCGATATTGTGATTTTTGTAAACTTTTTTAACACTACACTACGGTAAAAAGTTGAATCACACACTTCTAGGGACTTTTACTTTGGAAAACATCTAAATGAATCCAGTAAGAATGTTTGATTTTCAGCATGTATGTAGTCTGAGACGTCCTGAAGTCAGATATATCAGATTCATCGTCAGGAATTATTTAAGATAAATATTATATAATTTCCCTCACAGATTAGTGGTGTTTTCTTTTTAATTCATAAGGGACATGTCATGTTTGATACTTCTGGTGAATATAATCCATCATCTGATTTCCATAGATGTATTTTGTATATACAGTTCCCTTTGTTAACACCTTATTTTGAAAAGCGGACGTAGTCCCATGTGTCTACTTCCTGTAACTTCTCCAAGGTGGTCTCTAGCTCTCCCGTCAGCTCCGTTGTCTTTATCCATCCATGGTCAGCTCCATCGGGGCCGTTTCAATGCAGAGAACATGAATGTCAGTATCTGGGTGCTCTACAGTCGTAGCGTCGGCCCATTTGACCACGGAGACGAGAGTGACGGCCGGCTCCACCACCGCGTTACCGCAATACGATGACGTCTCCTGTCCGTGACGGAGTTAGCATGCAGCTTTAGCTCTGCTCTGTCTCGCTCTGCTTTTCCTGTCAATGTGTGAAACCCCAAAGTGTTTCCATCCTTTACTGGATGTGTAGTGTTTACCACGCTGGATTTAACATGTGAGGCTGCAGGTCGTCCAACGGTTTATACTTTCTCGTTTTGGCTCGCTGCGGCCGGCTGGTTTGTGTTGTTGGCGGATACTGAACGGATATGACGTCACGTTACTCAGACTACAACAATTAAAACGATAACTTCCTTCTTCCTCCACAGAGACTCAAATGAAGCAAATATATTGATTCTGAGAATATACAAAAGAATTATATTTATTTAGAGATTGTGGGAAGTCCAATAAACAAAGCAGAGCACAAAGTCAAAATGCCAAAATGGCTCGACTTCTGAGTGATAAAGTGCCTGGATCTTCTGGCCATCTTCCGCATCCATTGGACCCACGGAGCAGGCGCAGTAGCGTCCACTCGGTCACTCGGTCACGGGGTCACGGGGTCACAGCCGTCACGCTGTCGTCACGGCTTGCTAACTCCGCCTCCCAGCCCTCGCTCCAGCCTCGGTCTGGGTCTCATTCACATGAATGGAGGAAGGGAAATAACTCTGGATTCAGCTATGAGTGCGTTTTACAACCTTTAGGACCAAATGATTTAAATAAGGACTATTAGAGCGGTCGTACCGGGAAGTTGATTCACCTCAAAATAAATGATCCGCTGAGTTACAGACGTCTCCGTGAGAACCGTGCGGAGCCAATAGATATATAGATATGCTCCCTATCTCGCATATATCACCTTTAAAGGATGAGTGTATATGAAAAACATTACAAGATCCACAATACAGCAATATGTTGGTTTGAAAGTGCCTCGGCCGCTCAGACAGAGAGTTGAGGAACGAAGGAAACTTTGTGCTGAAACAGTCCTGACGTGTCAGAAGCGTCCTCGTCCGCCCCGGTGCTCAAACTGGACTCCAGAGGGACCGAGGCGAAGACGCTTCAGCGAAGACGCTTCAGCGAAGACGCTTCACTAATCCCAGAGAACACACGTTGTTCTGTTTAACTCTAGTTTCACAAGGACGGAGCCTTAAAGGGTCAGTTCACCACTAAATGTTCCCCTTCTCCTCCTCCTCTTCCTCCTCCTCTTCTTCTTCCTCCTCCTCTTCATCCTCCTCTTCCTCCTCCTCCTCTTCATCCTCCTCTTCCTCCTTGTCCTCCTCGTCTGCAGCCATTTTACAATCTTGCCTGAAAAATGGAGCTTGTGCATAAATACCAATCATCTCTCTCTCTGTAATAAGTTAATACACTTGCTGGCAGAATCATAGTGTGTGTGAGTGTGTGTGAGTGTGTGAGTGTGTGTGAGTGTGTGTGTGTGTGTGAGTGTGTACACAATAATAGGCAATGGAGCAACAAAATATTGCTGATGTGGGTATTCCCTTTCTACCCTGTGTGTGTGTGTTTGTGTGCGTGTGTGCGTGTGTGCGTGTGTGTGTGTGCGTGTGTGTGTGTGTGTGTGTACTAAAGCATTACCTGTGTATATCAATGCATTAGTTAGTGTAATGTCTGCTTGTGTGTGTGTGTGTGTGTGTGTGTAATTGTTAGCTTTGAGTAGCCGCCTGCAGTGGAAAGAAGAGATAAAGAGTGAAAGGAGGAGGAGAGGCCATGTGTGTGTGTGTGTGTGTGTGGGTGTGAGTGTGGGTGTGTGTGTGTGTGTGTGTGTGTGTGTGTGAGGTCAGTGTATTTGGCAGGGCAGAGCTTGTTTGTGGCCATCAGAAAGCCATTTTAATTAACGAGAGAGGAACACACACACACACACACTCACATTTTTATTTTTTTTGCAGCGCTCACCAAAAACAGCGTTGCCAAAAAATTCTGCTCTCTAATTGCTTCCGATTTCTTTCCCTCTCAAAAAAGAAAGAAGGAACGGGGGTGAAGTGGGAAAGAGACGGAGATAAATAATGTTGGATAACGGGACACCAGTGAAGGAAGGAAGGAAGGAAGGAAGGAAGGAAGGAAGGGAGTGAGAAAGAGAGAGAGAGAGGGACGGGTATGAAAAAGAAAGAAATGATGGGAGGAAAAAGTGTGATAGGAAGAAAAAGAAATCAATAAATATAAGCAGAAGAAGAAGAAAACAAAACAGAGAAAGAAAAACAAAAGAGATATGAGAGAGAGAGAGAGAGAGAGAGAGAGACTGCAGGGAGGTGAAGAAAAGGGAGGAAACGAGAGAGACACACACTCAGAGGGAGTGTTACCTCCTGCTTTCAGCAGGTTGTTAGGCCAGCAGAGTGTGTGTCTGCTGAATAATAGATGGTGTAGCAGGGTAGCATGTAGTCTGAACACACACACACACGTACACGCACACACACACACACACACACACACACACACACACACACACAGCATCTGATGGCTGCATACAGTTACTGTAAATTGATTTGCAACAAAATCCAGCGAGTTGTTCATACTATGGTGACTTATAGTGATATGAGAAAGAAAATAAACACAGGCAGGAGTGAAATGTGATATTTACTGGAAGCTTCAGGAGGCAACAATGTTTTGGCATCATTGGGCAAAAATCCCATAAAAACCTTTCAGCATATTGTAATTCAAGTGTTCTGAGAGTAAACTAGACTTCTGCTCCTCCTCATGGCTCTGTTTTCAGGCTTTAGAACATCTAGCCCGTGACGGGAGACTTTGACCAATCACTGGTCATTTCAGAGAGAGAGAGCGTTCCTATTGGCTGTGCTCTGGCTGGTGGGCGGTGCTTGGTATTATCTCAACATGATCTCAACATGCAATACATACAAGATGATTCTGAGAACATCTGAGGAGAGAAATAGACATTAACGTAACAGAATATTGATTCATATTTGATCAGCGCTGCCTAGTTTGACCGTTTGGTCGGAGTTCGCAAGTGATTGACAGCCGGCTCTTATAGACGGCAGATGGACAGCAGACCTCAGATCAGCTCTTACTGCTTGTTCTCCTCCGGTCTGTGAAATCTTGCAGATGCCGTTAGGAGCACCGGAGGACACAGAGGAACATGATTGTTTTCAGGTTACCTGTCTCATGAACTACTGTCAGGATATAGCGACCGTTTTATAAAAATAACTCTCTTTCTACTGCAGCTTGAACGGGCGCATCCTTTTTTTTTCTAGGTTTTTATATCATCCTGTATCTTCCCAGTTATGTGTTCAAATCCAAGCAAGTACGTATGTTTTAGCGTCAAGTAGGGATGTGACGGTGAGGGACTTTTCCCACTGGTTAATAAATGTGTAACAACGCCGGTGTTACCGATTACACCGGACGTTTTACAAGAAAAGATGACGGTCAATATGTGTAGCGTGCTGACTTTGATCTTTACCGTCGGGTGGCGGTGTGTTTGACCACTCCAGTGGAGCTTGTCGAGGTCTACCTGGCACTACTGCGACGGCACACCGGCTGTGACCGCTCCGTCCTCCTCACAGCGTTTAAATCTGAAATATTGCCAAATAGACGCTTTTGCTTTCACTTCGACACCAAATCCTCCGCCATCGTCTTGTCTGTCAACTCTCTCTCGTCCCGTCTGTTAAATCTCCTGCTATTCTGAGACTCCGTACGGAGCAGATGCATTTATCCATCTATCTATATTGATAACACGCCACTGATACGCCGAAATGAACTAAATGGGTTTTATTTCTGTAAAAAAAAAGCATACGACGGTGGGCATACTTGCCAACCCTCCCCGTATTCCCAGGAGACTCCCATTCTCCCCCATTTCCTCCCGGGGTTACGGTTCTCCCGTATTTCTCCCGATTTTTTTACACTTTTTTTTTTCATTTTCGTTATCTCAACCTGCTTCTGGAACCGAACAGAGTGTATAATCCCTTCTGTTTCCACCCGGACGACAATACAGCTACACCAACTGTAGTTTCCCGGTGGAAGAGAGCAGTCTATGCTCGAGACACAGCGCAGTCTCAGCTGTTGGGCTTTGCTCAATGCAGCGGAAAAAGCCGTCGTGGCGCGGCACAAGCTGTTGGAAATAACTGGTTTCAGAGCGCAG
Source organism: Sebastiscus albofasciatus (assembly GCA_916701655.1). NCBI lineage: Eukaryota > Metazoa > Chordata > Actinopteri > Perciformes > Sebastidae > Sebastiscus > Sebastiscus albofasciatus. Next base: position 13,790 of record CAKAOI010047774.1, read on the forward strand.
TGGTGGCGTTGTCGTGTCTGAAAGGACCTAAAGTCTCTGGGGGATGACCCCCAGATCCCCGCTTCGGTTTTGAAATACTCCCTTTTTTTAAGGTGTCAAGGTTGGCAAGTACGCCAGTGGGGGCGGTGGGTACGTCATGTGACGGGTGAACACCGTGTAACACCGACTACCGCAACTAGCCTACAACCTGAACCGACTCTCACGCTATTAATACTACTATAACTACTGTCACTGCTCCGACTGTCTATTAACGCCGCGGGTGGGTTTATATTGGAGTTGGTTGAAAGCCCGGTTCGTCACACACTGTTGCTAAAGGGCGCCTCTTTGCGTCGGTTTCCGATGCCGAGGGGCGCTGACCAGACGGCGGTGTTTGACGAGTTGGTAGTGAGAACGAGTCGGTGTGTGTGTCGTGTCTGTCAGTCAGCATTTGCAGTGGAGTTGAGCGTCGTCTTGTTAGTGTGTATCCTCAGACCGACCTGTCCAATCCCCTCACATCAACCGGCAGCCTCACACACACACACACACACACACACACACACACACAGAGACAGAGAGACAGAGGCCGTCCTCCGGCCATAGTGTCAATGTCAGCGTTGCATCTGGTAAACACGACAATAGACACGCACTCCCACCGCACACACACACACACACACACACACACACACACACAGACACACACACACACAGACAGACACACACACATACAGGCTAACAGGATAATGACTGGCCAATTAGGCACAGGCTTGATCTGTCTGGATGTATCCAGTCATCTTAGCCCCTCCAGCGGCCATTACTCAGGCATGGACACACACACACACACACACACACACACACTACAACACACACACACACACTTGACTGGCTGTAGCGCTGTGAGAAGCTGGCTGCTCCACCAGCCGACCTCTGTGAGTCAGCCCGAGTGTGTGTGGAGGAATCTTATAAACGGACCGTTTTCAGTTTAAATTGAATAAAGTCAGTCGTTGCTGTGAATGTGGTTGAAGTCGGTACTCGTCTTATTCTCGTGTTGGCGTGTGTATCGGCCGGTGTCTTGAAACTTATTCCTATGTATTCATGATTTCTTTAAGCATGTTAATCTCTGTCAATCATAACCAGTTGAGGTTTTATTGCTATATTATTATTATTATTAGGGGTGTCAAAGTTAACGCGATAATAACGCTAATCCATTCTAACGCCACTAATTTCTTTAACGCATTAACGCAGTCGATGTTTCGGAGGTTGTAGTGGGCTCAGTATTAAAGCTAGAGTGACGATACTGGTATCATATAAAACTAGAAAACCTAAAGAATCCATCGGTACCAGCCATGCCAGACTAGCTTATTGGGAAGGAGGTTAAATAACGCTCCAAACTTGGCAAGGACAGGCAGTACCTGTGAGGGTTTCTGGACAATATCTGTCATTGTTTTGTGTTAGCAATTGATTTACAATAATACACATATACATACATTTACATAAAGCAGCATATTTGTCCACTCCCATGTTGATAAGAGGATTAAACTCTTGACTAATCTCCCTTTAAGGTTCATTTAGAACAGGAGGATATCTCAAAACTAAAAAAAAAGATTCATTTATGACACAATTCAATACTTTTATCTATTATTTGACTGATATAACCTTTTAGCTCAGGGTGTACACATTTTAGGGATATGAAACATTTGAGGACTCGTACAAGAAGAGCATAAGAAATATATGGAGAGAGAGAGAGAAAGAGGAAATGATCTGTCCATCAGGACGTCCTACATTAGAAACAGAAGTTGATCAGCAGTTTCATGGTGTGATCTCCAGTGTGATTGATTACAGTGTACATGTATATGAGGTGTGTGTGTGTGTGTGTGTGTGTGTGTGTGTGTGTGTGTGATTGTGTGTGTTTGTTACTTGTTGCTGATGTTGGCCTTAACTCCAGCTGCACTCCGTTTGAATGGATGATCCTCACCACCATCATTGCAAACTGCATCGTTCTGGCTCTGGAACAGCACCTTCCTGATGGAGACAAGACCCCTCTGTCTGAACGACTGGTAACACACACACACACACACACACACACACACACACAATAGTATATACAAACTTGCACATATAGAAACTGATGTTCTTATCGTACAGTCATTGGAGCCTCATCCCACACTCAAGCGCTTTACTTCACAACAATGACCGGCTCACTGTACATTATCTCTTACAGGGCAGGTATTAGCATAGGTAACGCTCCCTAAACACTAAGGGCAGGTATTAGCATAGATAACGCTCCCTAAACACTAAGGGCAGGTATTAGCATAGGTAACGCCCTCTAAACACTAAGGGCAGGTATTAGCATAGGTAATGCTCCCTAAACACTAAGGGCAGGTATTAGCATAGGTAACGCCCTCTAAACACTAAGGGCAGGTATTAGCATAGGTAACGCTCCCTAAACACTAAGGGCAGGTATTAGCATAGGTAATGCTCCCTAAACACTAAGGGCAGGTATTAGCATAGGTAACGCCCTCACTACATAAGGGCGGGTGTTGTGCCGTGTGCAAATACTCCGGCACATGCCCATGAACGGCCGTCGTTTAATTCTGCGGCCAGAAAATACCCGCAGCCAACCTTTTATGTTCCTCAAACTTAGAACTTAAATTTCCTTGCGTTAGACAAACAAGATGTATTTTTTCTTATCTTTATTTAAGTGAAGAGCAACAATAAGAAAACATTGGTGAATCCCAGAAATCAATGGGTTATAACACAACATCAACAAAAACAAGAGGAAATCTGTTCGCTTCCTGCATGAGGCCTGATGAGTTTAAACACACAAACGTTGACCCGCAATCCACCTGTCGATGACCTTTTTCTTCTTCTATCACCTCCCTTCCTCTTGACGTGCCTCTCCTCTTTCTAATCTACCTCTTCCTCCTGTTTATTTCCCTCCTCCTCCTCTTTTCTCTCCTCCTCCCTCCCCCTGCAGGAGGAGACAGAGCCCTACTTCATAGCCATCTTCTGTTTCGAGTCGGGGATCAAGATCCTGGCTCTGGGTTTTGCGTTGCACAAGGGCTCCTATCTGAGGAACGGCTGGAACGTCATGGACTTCGTGGTCGTGCTCACCGGGTGAGTCCTCAGTAACTTTACTTTTTATAGTTCTTTTCTTTATTTCTTTATTTTTTTTCCTGTAGGGGAATACACTATTTTTCTGTTTTATTTGTAATTCATGAGTTTTCTACTGGTTGATGTCCAACACGGTGCCTCATGTGTACCTCCCTCTGGATACTGAAGATGTGTTTGCATGGCTACCTGTTCCACTTTAGTCAAGTCCTCTCAGACTCTGAATCATTTTGGATACAACATCACACAGCTGGACACAACCAGAAGTGAACTTTCTTTAAACAAACTCAGCAAAGATGACCAAACAACAAGGTTTCTCTTCAGCCTTTAATCTGATGGAGGAAGATTTTTTTATTTTCTGTTTTTATTCGTCAAGAAATATTGGGACATTATATATATATATA
>CAKAOI010047775.1:4548-36761 GCA_916701655.1 Sebastiscus albofasciatus
CATAAAGGTCAACTCTTCGGCATAGCGTTATTACCGGTTTGTTTAGAGTAGAAGTTCGGAGACATGTTTCAACTTCTTCTGTTGCGGGATTGTTTTGATCATGCGAGCCTACTCTGGATGACGTATTTGCCGGTCTGATGTATGTATAGAAGGGCTCATTCTAAGTTAAAGAAAGTGCAATGATTCTTAGTCTCAGGTGATTATACACTAATGAAAACATAGTTATGAATGTTATATTCCATTTATATTAATAGATCCCCCCAAGTCCTACACACTGGCCCTTTAAAATGTTTGTATTAGGGGGTCACTTGACAAGAAAAAGTGAACGAAGTATGTTTTCAGACTTTCTGACTAAACGCCCAATGCTGTCATTTTGTTGGTGAGGAAAGTCTTGCATGTCAACAATTTATTATACCCCTGCAACAATGTAGTCGGGGGTATATAGCGCTCCGCTTGTCCGTCCTTCTGTCCTTCCGTCCGTTCGAGTGTCACACTTTTGTTTCCGGAGTACAACTCGGGAACGATTTAACTTAGGAACTTCAAATTTGGTATGATGGTTGACAGTGTGGTCTAGTTGTGCCTTTGGGGGGTTAGAAGCCCAGGGTGCCCAACTTTTTTGAAATTTTGGCCCAAAACTATGATTCTTTCGACTTCAGTTTCGTTTCTGGAGTAGAACTCGTTCCATTAGTTCCAAAAGTGCAAAACCTTTGGGGTCAAGCAGTGAGCAGGGCTATGTGAGCCATCCTCACTTATGCCTTGTTTCTGACGTTTTATCATGTCTGGCTGATGTGATTCTGATTATTCTATCGACAACAGAAGACACTGCAGCGAGGCACTGTAGTACAACATCAGGACGTAACATGATGGCACCTTCTGGAGCACACATAGCGGCTGTAATAGAACAGTAGCCACACAAGCAGTTACATGGTCAAAAGAGTGCGTTAATCATGACTTTTACAACGGCTTCAATGTGCGTCCGTCAAGCACAACTGCAGAACTATCAGCTTAATGATGTGAGATTTACAGTGAGCTATGACGGGGGGTCATTATGACCACGTGTGGTTGTGCAGCTCAGCCAGAGAGGAGCAGCTGAAGCTGCACAAGGGTAAAAGGTGGGGAGACACCCACCCAGAACGTGTGATCGGCATGAAAACTACGGTTGTCCTCTCTTTCTCTCTCTCTCCTCCAAACTCTTAATACACGTGATTCAGTAATGGAGATTAATGCACACTGGCACGGGGACAAGTTTAACACACACACACACACACAGAGGGTATGATGGTGAGGAAGGCAGAGAGGGTGTGAATATTAAACAATAGTGTGTGTGTGGATATTGAAGAAACGAGGACAAAGATGAAAGATGGATTGGATGTGCTGCACTGACCAGTCACCAGAAACTAACACCAGTGTGGGTGTTTTGGGTCTCACGTGCACACACACACACACGCCTACAGATCGTCTGTGAGCTCCATCAGGTAAGTGAGGCGTTAAGGAGGTTGCAACATTCAGCTTTCCTGCCTAAACGCTTCTAGGTCGAGGTTATGGATTTATGATAGCTCCACTGAGCATTCCTGACTCTGAAGACACACACACACACACACACACACACACACGGACACACACACACGGACACCAACAAACCTCTTCATTCATGCAGGATGTAACTAGGATGACAGGGTGAGCTTACAATGGCCCTCTTCTGTTACCGCTGTGTGTGTCAGGTGAACACATGTCCCCGTTCAGCCCCAGTTTCTCAGTGACAGACAGCCCCGGTGCTGTGGAGATACAGCCTGGCCTCGTTCACAACAACACACACACACACACGCACACACACAACTTTATACCCACAAACACACACACACACACACACATGGTGTCAAGGCTGCCTGAGGGCTGAGGTTACAGTGGCCTATTTACGAGGGAGATTTGGTCACAATTACTGGCAAGAGACACCGATGTGGACACATGCAGGTAGGATGGGGACACATGGATGAGATGGAGGTACCAGTAAATAGCCTACATTTTTACAGAGGTCATTTTGATATATATAAATGTAAAAATGTATATTTTGTTTCCCAATTTAAGCAGAATATCTTCTCTTTCATGAGATGCTTTATTTAATAAGGTAATAAAAAAGAATTGGAAACTCCCTATGACCTCTATAAAGCGAAGGGGAGCTGCAGATTTAGGTGCACAATTTTTGTCACAATGTTTTCACTAAGTCATTTGATACCTTGTCATCAGTAGCTAAGAACAAATCCATCAGAAAACCATTTAATTCCTACCTATTTGCATCAGTATTTAGCAGAAAAATGAATTTAAAACCGAAGAACCAGAGCTGTCAAACAATAACATTCTGAAACAGAGAGTTTGGAGTTTAAATCTAGACTAATATGAAGCTGGACTTCAGTGAAGTGGTACATTTTGAAATCGTCTCACTCATTCATGAGGTCACAGCGTGGGCAGTCACATCTGTAACTCACACAATCCAGCAAATTCCTCGCTTCATAATCTGCTTAATAGACATCAACAGATTTCTACTGTCAGCGTTTTGGGGTATTAATAATAATAATAATAATTAAAAAAAAATATATGATGTGTTTGTACCAAAAACATCTGAGCCATCGTCACATAACTAATGACAGACAATGGCTAAATATTTCTAATTGTCAGCAAACAGATATTATATTGTGTCGTCGGCATATGCACGGATTTTGGTTACCAGTTTATGAGGAAGATTTTTGTCAAGGAACCTTACTGGGCACTTTAATCAGTATCTTAACTCTCCAAATAATGAGCACGGTACTTCATCTTGAATTGTTACGCAAAAGCTGACCCAACATACCTCTATTTGATAGAATATAAAGAAGCAATGTAAATCATAAGAAAGACTGAACCTGTCTCCGTAGGGTTCCTTTGAGATTGTTCCATAAGGGACAGACTATATCAATGATCCATATCCTGAGTAAAGCTCCCAAACATGTCGACTCATGTTATTTTAGCGACTACAATGACATAATAATGATGTACGGTATCCTGTAAGGTACTTTTTTTTGTATTTAGGTGTAACTGTTGCAGCGTAGAGAAAGTAATAGACAACATTATGCAATTTATCAGGAAAGAGTGTTCGTCTAGATCATCAGCAAGACAAAAGATCATCTTAAATTATGTTTGACTGTCTTATAGTCAAGATTCAAAATGTTTATGGTCACTCCGGTTATACAAGTGCAATCGTGTGAAATACTTTGGCTGGGGCTACCCACTGAGAGTGCCGTTTTTTGAATGCAGTATAAATGTGTTATTTCCAAAATGTTGTATTTGAATATTTCTGCATACTGGGGTTCCTAAACAGTCTTGGAATTGCATACATTGGGTATCAGTGTAAAGCTGAGACTCTTGTGGATCCAATGAGCCCAACTGCATTCATGTGTGATGATGTTAGTCCCCATAGTAGCCATTTCATTGACCTCACTGTATAAAATGACCTCTGGTGACCTCTAGGATAATCACAGCCTCATGAAACTTTACAACCAGAGAGACACCTAGAGCATTCAGAGGATGGATGGCTGTCCTAGCTAGATTAACAATAAGGGGGTTTCTGAGCAGTTTACGCTACAGAAGCGGTCGCCATCAAATCGCTGAAAAATGCAATTCTTGCAGAAATCTCAAAATGTCAAAGGTTTTTTAAATGGCTTTTCCTACGGTGTTCCTCAAGGTCGCTGTGTCTTCATTTATAATTTTTGAGGGATAATTGATCATTTTTATCAATTCTTGAGTGGTAAAAAATGGTTAAATTTAGCACCAAATCTGTGTAACAAATGGTATCAGCCCAAAAAGTGCTGCAACAACTTATAAGACGAGCTAGCTATCTCCCCCTAAAGACCCCCTGTTCCCCTCTAAAAAAGACAAAAACAGATCTATTGCGGGTCTCAGAGGGTTAAAGAAAAACAGTAAATGTAAAATGACATAAAATATAATATAATAAAACAAAAATATATATTAAAGGAAAAACAAAAAATAGTAAATATAAAGGGATTGCATTGCCAATAATAAAAGCAAGTTTTGCACTAACAATCACCAAGTCAGTATTTTGATGCTTCCAGCATGTGTGTATCTGTGTGTATCTGTGTGTCTCGTCAGCCTGGAGCCTCGTCTCAGTCTCCCAACACTGAGAGACAGAGCAGGACACACTCAGGTGAAACATCCTCAGCACAAACACTGTCCTAGAGCGCCCTCTGTTGGACTCTACATAGGTTGCAGCTCAAACAAAACCTGATTTCCAGCAGAGGACAAGTAGTTTTCTTTGACTTATCCCCTCCTTAAAACAGCAAAAATGATTAAATACATCTCATGTACAGTATAATGAATATATTTCCACACCATATGATTTGAAATGTAGTGATTTATTTCATGCTAAAGCTTGAAGATTGATCAATATAAACCCCCAGAAAAATAACAGTAATAAATACAGCAAATCAGACGTGATATAATACAGAGAAAATAATTTGCACTTATTTTAAAAAACAGAAAGAAAGAAAAAAAGAACAAACTCAAGTAATAACAGAGATATGAAATTCAATTTCTCAAAACTGTGCAGTGATTCAGTACGGATTCTTATCTCAGCACTTGAGTACAGAGCGGAGTACATCTGTGCAGATAACGGTGAGAAATTAGATTTGATGTGTCCTGGAGCGGAGGAACGGATCAGAGAGAGATATGGTGGATACATTCATCGTATTTAGTCAGTTATTTATCCACAGAGGTTTGACTGAATCTTTAACAGAATCATCAGAAGTTTCAGCACAATAAAAACAGTTATGATTATAAATAGAGTAGCGCGGAGCGGAGATCGATGTTTTTTTGGGGAGTGTCACCTGTGTTTCATGCGATCCTTGGACAGCAGATAGTGATTCAAGACTACAGTTAATGTTAAGCTTTCCATAAGGGGGGCTGGATTGCATATCTAGAAACTGACACTATCGCAAAAATACAGGATTTGATATTCATGTGTACAACTCAGGAAACTGTTTCTTGTAATCTCTAACCAGGCCCGGTAAGGTACAAAGTGAGACACACACACTTCCAACACTCAGGCAAACATTACAATGAGAAAGTACCTTTACATCAACTTATGCTTTTCAATAAATAAATGATCTTCTATTCAAAACTTGTACAATTTGGGCAACGGACATTTGAGCCGGTCTTGGAAAAAGTGCTGAACGGACACCTGGCAGCTGAATACACACCCTGCTTCGACATTCTTCACCGCGACCTCAACGACACGCTTTGGTTTTCCTCAGTTTCTCACACACACACACAATAAAAAGAAATCATTCAGTAGTAAGCACATGAAATTTGTAGACCCGGACTTTGTGAGCAGATGTTGTTAATACGAGTAATAATCACACACCTGTCTGAAGGAAAACAATCCACCAGTAGCTTTAAACAATCACCACAATTACCCACCACCACCTTGATATTTATATAAACTGTAACCAACCTTGTGCTTTGTAGCGTTTTATACCCTATATAGTAACATTGGAAGCAACATTTTAGTGCTTGGTAAACCACATCACGTCAAAGTTTACTCATCATCAGTTTGTTTGCAGATAGTGTTAAACTTTACGTCTCAAATTCATTAAAGGGGACGTATGAAAAACTGTCTTGGTGCGTTTGCACATACATTTGGGGATCTGGAGTGTCCACCTTGAGAACTACCTTTGCAAAAGGTGCGCCATATTTTTTTCGCAATCCAATCAGAGCAGACTGGGGCTTTTTCAGGATGGGGTCTTAAAGAGATAGTCGCTAAAACGGAGCATTTCAGACAGAGGGTGAATACAGGTATATTCAGACAGACAGTATGAGAAAAATAAAGTGTTTTTTGAGCATTAAAGCATGTAAACATGTTCTAGTAGAAACCCAAAATGCGTATATAAGTATAAGTATGAACCTGAAAATGAGCATGATAAGTCCCCTTTAAGGTAAAACAAGTCTAATGGAAGTGGATGGGAGAACTTTAATGCTTGTCTGGTTATACTTGTTGTCTCTACTACACCATTTTACTGTGTTCAGCCAACTTTCTGTCTCAAATTCATTAAAGGGAACATATGAAAAAAGTTTTCAGTGCGTGTGCACATACATTTGGGGATCTGGAGTGTCCACCTTGAGAACTACCTTTGCAAAGGTGCGCTATATATTTGCAAGCCAATCAGAGCAGACTTGGCTTTTTTGGGAGGGAGGGTCTTAAAGAGACAGGCGCTAAAACGGAGAGTTTCAAACAGAAAGTGAATACAAGTATATTCAGACAGACAGTATGAGAAAAATAGTGTTTTTTTTACATTAAAGCATGTAAACATGTAGTAGAAACATAAAATATGTATATAAGAATGTGTCTGAAAATGAGCATGATATGTCTAGCATGATAAGATCTACTTGTAGTGTCCACTACACATTTTACTGTCTGCACAGCTCCTAATCAAATCAGTGTAAAGAGTGTAAACATAAGGTTGGAGTAGTACCAAGATCGAGGAGCTTTTTGTTGCTCTGGACCTCCAGAAAGAAATAAAGATAGATGCCAACCCTCTGAGGAGAGATCTGGATGCTAGGAGGGAGGAAACGGGAATATAAAAGGGACATTAGAGCCGTGAGAGTGAGAGAAAATGAAAGTGAAGAATGAAGGGGGAAAAAAAACAGAAATAGGCAGAGAGAGACAGCAACAGAAAGAGGCAGCTGTCCAGACCCCGCAAGGCCCATCTTCCCGTCTTCAAAAGGACGAGAGGAGGGCCCGTCTTCCTCCCTCCGTCCCCCTGTGGATGACTCCCGTCTGGTGAGAGACGATAGGGCTCAGCGACTAACACACACCCACTGAGGGTATAATTCAAATGGGCAGCATCTGGGTGTCTGTCTCCGCGTCCTGCTGCGCGCTTCGTCTCTCTCTCGGCGAACACACGTACACACACACGCGCACAAAGCTCATTAAAAAAGACCAACCATGCAGAGGAGACAGGGGACAATTATCCGAATCACTCAAGTTAGAACCAGTTTCCAAAAGATCGAATGAGAGACGCACAAAAAAAGTGAATAGACACGCTTACATGATGTGCAACAAGATGTGCTGGGCCCTTTGTGGGACATTTTGACAGTTAAGTACCTTGACTTAGTCGTGACTATGGTAGATAAATAGCCGAAGTCCTGACTCTACAGCTATTCTGTACCTGTCTTTTCGTTCAATCAATAAACTCTAATTCGATTCCTCATATCTCCACACATAGGGTTATATTTTCTAAATCTCTTATAATTAACACTCCAAACACAAATAGACCAAAACGTCTGCTCAGGTAGGAAAAACAAAAACGCAAAGAAGAAGCTTCTTAAATATTGTAACAACTCTCACATCTTAGTACAATACAAGAAAAACATTATATTATAATATATAACATCCCCATTCTTTTCAGTCTTTTAACCGTGTTCTGAGGCCTGGTCACACCAGACAGTAGCACGGACAAATTAACCTGCATCTGCACGCAACATATGTATCATTAGGACTGCAAGTCATTTTTTTCATTATCGATTAATCATTTTGTCTGTAAAATGTAAAAAGAAATGTGAAAAATGCACATTATAATGTCACAGAGCCCATAGTGGCGTCTTCAAATTACTTGTTTTATCCAACCAACAGTTCATACTCCAACAGAGGAGGTTAAATAGCATCCACTCATTGTGTCCATTCCATTGGAAGTGATTTGAAATGCTGGAGTGACCAGGCCTTCAGAAGGAGAAAAGGTTCATTAACATTCTCACCATAGATTCATCAAGTTGGACCAAAATGAGTTGTTTAGGGATTACTGTGTGTAAGACGTATGTTTTGTTTTCGCAAAACCGCTCAAACGCGGCTCTTTGGTACATTCCATTACCCAATGAAATGTAAGCGGCATTGAAATAAAGTTTAAGACCCAAAAAGGAATCATATACATTTTTTTAAAAAAAAAAAAAGATTTATGAATACCTGAGAAACATTTTTTTTTTTTTTTTTTTGAAATGAAAAAGATGTCATTTAGATAAATCGAGGCGTGGGGGTAAAAAACAAAAGAGGGCTAAAATGTAGTTGACGGAGAAAAGAGACTCTTTGTTCAAAGACTCGGCAGCTCTCCTCACAACGTTACATTCAGTTACATCAGCCACACCTTGTTTTTCCTTTCTAATTCAGCCATCGCCCACTCTGATCTGAAATAAAAAGGAGAGAAATGCAGCAATCAAGGAGCTTTTTTTCTCCCACTGTCTTTAGAAGTGTAAGTAATTTGTGAAAACCCTTAGGCGTACATGTACACACACACACACGCACACACACACTGAATTGAGCTCCAGTGGACTTATTTCACACGACTAAAGCCGGCCCTCGTCTTTGTAGCACCAGCTGATAAGTCTCGTTAAGGCCAGCTCGTTAGGAGAGGGCCGTCTCCGTGGCAACAGCTCGGTGACATCATGTCTGTTGTGCGACGTCATTTCTCAGTAGTAGGACATGTGTGTTTTTGGTTTAAAAGAGTCAAGCAGCAAGGCTTCGTGGGATTGTTCAGCCTAAAGATGGTGAACAGGAGCGTCCAGTCCCCTCCGACCCCTCTGATGTGACGTCTCAGAGCGTTTTGTGTTTGCGAGCTAAACACATTTCCACACGCCTTCTCTGCAGCACGTCTGCATCAGTAGAACTTGTCGTCGATGCGGAAGTGCGGCCGGGTGACGTCGTCGGGGTTGAGGAAGACGGATATGGATTTCCCGGGGTTCTCGGTGACCAGCTGCTGCAGCCGCTGCGCCAGCTTGTCCTCCGAGGGGGAGATGATGCCGTTGGCCGGTTGGTGCCCGGGGGAGCCGTGGCCGTTGGTGCTCGCCGTGAGCTCCTTCTTCAGCTGGCCCGCCTGCTGCGCTTGGTCCAGAGCCGCCCGGAGGTGCTCGCTGGGGTCCGAGCGCACGTGCGCGAGTTTCCTGGCGACAAGCAGCGCCTGGCTGTCCGTGAGGTGCTCCAACATGTTGCACTGGGGCAGGAAGTAGTTTGGGCAGTTTTTGCCCAGGATGCAATGAGCGAGGTCGTCCAGGAGGCCCAGGAGGAGGCGGCCTGGGGTGTCGGCGTCGGGGCTGGACAGGAAGGCGCCGGGGAGTCGGTCGCAGGCCCAGAAGAGAAGGGTACGCAGGTGATAGAGGCTGAGGCCCGTACGTGGACGGGCCAGGATACGAGACAACACGGCTTTGGCTGCTTGGAAAGCCTGGGCCATGGGGTAAGGGATGCACTTCTTCAACTGGACCTGGTAATTAGACAAATAGAGGACCAATGACTGAAGGCCCTGACACACCAAGCCGACAGTCAGACGTCGAACAGTTTGGGGTCGTCGGTGAGCGTCCGTCAGGCCTAGTTTTTGCGGTGTGTCCCGCACCGTCAGCTCTAGTCTGCCCGTGTCGGAGTTTATTCGGCCGATTCAGCATGTTGAATCGGCGGCGGCGCCCGTCGGTGAGAGAAATCACTCTGATTAGCTTTAATGAATCAGTGCATGAGAAGATAAATGGAAGTGAGGAAAGCAAGCCAACGAGTAAAGTCAAGAGGAAAAACACAGAAGGCTCTTCTCATTTTTCATCTGATCATTCCAATCTCAGAACGACGTGGCCGTCTAGAATGAAGCTAAGTGGTGAGTGAGGGCGGTGTGAAAAATGGTCAGCAAACGCAGCTTTGTTTCATGTACGTATCATAACTACGGCTTGTATTAGCAGTCCTCCGTCTCCCCTTTTTGAATGACGAATACAGACTACTGCTACCTGACGGCGTGGAGAGTTATTTCCTCTCACGCAGATACAGAGCGTACGTGCTAGTTGACCGATAGCTGTAGTCTTTGCGGTGTGTTTGAATGCAACTTTTTGGCCAAGACAAAGGCGGTGTGAGGCGACTCAACAGGCGGCCTTCGTCGCCGCTAGTTCTTTGATGTTGGCTTGGTGTGTCTCCAGCTTTAAGCAGGAACAGGATTAAAAGGCACAGTAGTAAACTCAACATGAACGAGAGAGATAAAAGGGTGTGGGATGAAAAAGAAGAAATGGCAAAGGAAAGAAAACCAGATGGAAATGCTGTAAGGTGGCGCCAAACATGACACCAAAATAAAAGTTGCATTTTACAATCCCCTCACCTCGCTGCGTGAGAACGCCAGCCTCCACTCCCTGTCGGGCCGACCGCCCAGCGGGGAGCAGCAGGGCAGCAGATAGAAGCCAGATATGGCTTCCTCCTCGGTGATTTTACCGTCCCAGAAGTGGTTGGCGGTCAGCCAGCCTTGGGCGACAGCCGGCCAGCCCCGAAACGACACCACGGGCAGCAGGTCGTACAGCACCCGGCTAGAGCCTGCCTGCAGGGAGGGAGGACGGAGAACACAAGTTGTTGTTTTTTTGTTTACAAGAAAACTCCACAGGGAAGCTTTAAGCAGCCTTATCGATCCAGACATAGTGAGTCTTGGTGTTTTTCAGCAATGTGTACCTGGAGGATGATAGTGGTGAGGGGTCCGTTCCTCTCCAGTCGGTCCGGGGTGGGAATGCCTCTCTGGGGGCTGCGCCTCAGCTCCTCCACGGCCTCGCTCACCACCCCCCAAAACCAGTCTGTCACCAGGGAGGGAGAGAAGTAGCACCCATCCAGAGAATGAGGAGAGTCCAGGGAGTGCATGGAGCCTTTACCTGAGCACGGGAGAGAAGGAAGGGGAGGGATTAAGGCTCTAGCTCATCAAATAACCTGCTGCTTTTCCCTCCGTTTAACTTGTAAATGTAATACTTCACACAATATTGGACTGTTGGTTGGACAAAACAAGCAAACTGAATAGTGCAGCCCTAAAGAAGACCTTTATGTACCTATAGTATACAGTTTACTCTCAAAAGCAAAGAAAGGTGCTGCAAACAATTCCAATCTGAATTGAACTCTTTGTCACTTCTGCCCTCTTTCTGACTTCCAGTAGCATTCTGCTGATACATGTACATGCCGTCGCCTAATCCCGCCACCACAAACACAGTAGCATAAGATCCTGTGGGAAAACGTTATACGATACGACCGGAAAATGTGGCAAATGCATTTTGCAAACAGCTGAAAATTAAAGAGATTCATATCAATAAATGCCATTACTTTTTCTCATCCTGGAAGTCTCGGCAGAGTCGTGGCAGATTGATGTTCGCAGCGCAATCTGGGAGCCGCCCGTGTGGGTTTTTTGAACTTTCGATTGTGGAGTTACACTCATAAATGTTGCAGCGTGTATTTCCTGGGGAGGCATTTCTCGTTCCGCCTATCTGAGGAGTTATATAAGAGACCGGGGGAGGGGGGCCTCCGCTGCGGCTCGCCTGGGCGAAATTGCATCACAACATCATGCATCAAATTATCTCGGTGAAACATGAGCGAAATTCAATCAGCTCCCGTCTCCTTCCACTCCGCACTGCTACGGTACCTTCATCGTTGTCTATTCCCTCCTCTCTCTCTTCACCTTCTATTTTTATACTTGTTTCCATCATCTTCTTCATTCTTACTTCACCTTTTGTTCCCTTCTCCTCTTCCTCATTACCAATTTCGCTCACTCGCCTCTGTCCTTGCAACGGTTTTCATACTTACTCATTTCTCCCTCGTCCTCCTCGTCTTCCTCGGTTGGAAACCCGTTCTCCTCCTGGCAGCAGATGCTCCAGCGGGACATGACGTGCGAGTCGCAGAGGCGCAGGCTGAGCCACGAGTGGCAGGGCGGGGAGTGCCTCATGTCCAGGGTGACGGGCTGGTTGCGGTCGTGGAGCTTGAGGGCGGGAACCAGCAGGGTGAAGTCCAGGTCGAAGTCGGCCCCTTTGGCGTAGTCCCCCAGGTCCTCGGGGTTGAGGTCCAAGACTCCCTCCCGGGCCCCGCCTGACAGCAGCAGGTACTCGTTGGCCACCGGGAGGCGCTGGTCTACCTTCTGGACTAAGCCTGGATGGGTTGTGGGGGGGGTGAGAGGAACAAACCCAAAGATTAATCAGCACAGTTCGTATTCAGAGAAACGGGTATGTGTGGAAAATGCGTTTCTCCGCCAGCAGAGCTGATGCAAGGAGCAATGAGCGGAAAGGTTTGCTCACGGATGCATACACACACATTGAAATGCATTTCACATTCAGATGCACGGACAAGCTCGGAGCACGCACACCGGCTTCGGCTCCGGCGAAACGCGCTGGAACAGAAAACAGCAAGTCCGCAAGTGAGGGAGCCTGGGAAATTTCCGGCTTAGTTTTGTTTTGAGAGGCGCTGCATATATTCATGAGTCCGAGCTGCCAGGAATATTGACACATGAAGGAGTGTGAAATTAACAGCCCCCTCAGTGACCACTGGGCTAGACGCTAATGATCAGTGGCTCGCCTACATGTGTCCTCAGCTGGGCCTGCGTTTCAGCTCCTATACACTAAAGACCAGCAAATCACTTAAAGGGTATTTCTAGTTTATTACAACTGGGTCATACTGTTGTTTAGTTAATTGCTGAGATCTGGGAGAATGGTAATATCACTAAAAGGAAGTCTGATGGGGCAAGAAGAAATACGAGCAATGATCGTGGTATTATATAAGTATTCCTCGCTCTCCTCTCTGAGCAGTTTATAGGAGAGAAACTGGAGCCTCCAAATCCCTTTATGGCTACTTAGCTGTGCTGTAAACTTCCCAGGCTCTGGGCCCATGGGAGCTGCCGTACTGGAGTCGAGTAAATTATGTTTTGCCAGCTTAAAAGAGCAACCGAGAAACGCTTGATCCCGCGGCCAAACCTGTGCTGGTCTAGAGCTAGCTGCCAGCCACCACAGGGTCAAAGGTGAAGCATGGACACTTTAAAAACCTGTCGCAGGGGAGAGATTGTGAGCGCTCGAGCCCCTCCAGGGCAGCTAAGTGGCTGCAGACAGCTGCAGCGGGGGCATCAGACCAAGCCGGCAGGCCATGCCCGGGGGCACAAAGCTCCACATGACTCCTCTCATCCAATTACATGGGCACACAACCGTAGTGGCATGTTTTCATGTGGTGGCATGTGTGTGTACAGAAGCAAAATGCCAGATAGAAGGGAAAAAGCCACCGATACTCAAAGTGGCATCAATAGAAACTCATTTAAATTTTTTGGAGATTAAAAGTGATGAAAGTATTGTATTTAAAGAGGACCTAATATATGGAGGACCACAAGAGTCACAGAAATAGTAACAAAGCATTTAGCTGATTAATAACTAATTGTACACTAAAAATAGCCATTAAGAAATTTGTTTGCAAATGAATTAATGAAAAAAAAATTACAAAGTAATTAATTATTTGAAATTTTAATGGGCAATTAAAAAGAATTATAAAAAGTATGAAAATAAAATATTAATCCAGCAATAAAAATTTAAAAGGAATTCACAAAAACACCTCAAAACGGTCAATAAGTATCATTTAAAAATACATTAATTAATTCATAAGTAAAGATTTTAATCAGGCATTTAAAAGGGCTCTAACTCGCTTTGTTTGAGAGCATGCCAAATTAGCCACTAGGCGTGTATTATGCAAATGTATTACTTGGTGACATCACCACGTTACGGAAGAAAAGGCGTGACTTCAAACGAGGTGTTTCAGGCAGTTCAGGAGCAGTGTTTCTGTGGGGGAGAGTGACTCCCTTTGGCGTGGACTTTTATAACTTTGCAGACCTTTTACATGCATAAAAAACTATATAACACATTAAAGGAAAGGGAAAAAAGCATAATAGGTCCTCTTTAAGAGAGCTGATTTGGCTATTTTAAAGTTTCCATGCTGATAAATTACGACCAACCGATCACGGTCTGACTGAGGAACACATCCCTGTCCGAGAGCAGCATCCCCGCCCACGCCATCATTTGCTGCTTTACATCAAAAAGGAGACGGAGCCGTTTGATGGGATATAAAAGAATAGGTGGGAGTAAAATCCAGAGACTGAAAACGAACGAGCGACTTAAGTGGGAGTCAAAGTCAAATGTGCTTACGAGGATCTCTCTGGTGCTTTGCTTTGAAAAGGAGCGAAATGAAAGGGGCCTCATTTGACGCAACCGCTGGGGCCGGGTGCAGTCGGAGAGAGGAAGAAAATAAAAAGTATGCGACAGCGCATCTTTGAATTTTCATATGTCTCAGCAGAATCAGCTCATCTCCCTCTACGCGCTCCATTCATCTCCGACTAGACTACTGCAGCTCAGTCTCCCACCCCCCCCACAGGATCCTCAGCCTCTGAACCGTCCCATGACATCTGCAGGAGTTCAACATCAAACATAGAACCGGTGTTTCACTTCATGAAAGTGTTACTAACTCTAAGCGGAGATCTCAGTAAAGATCTGAATTATTATGTAGAAAATGAATATGAATTCAGTTCTCTTTAAAAAAGGTGCTATTGATAACATTCAGCCACTAGATGTCGCATTCTCCCTCCCCCGTTCCATTGGATTTACTTCACAACAAGTTGTTGCCAGACACTTAACATCAATCTCAGCCATTTAGACGTTTTTTCCACACTAACTGACGACCCAGAGATACCACGTGATACCAACGTTGTTTTGCTATTGGCTCACAAGCCAAGTGGGAACCGAAGGCCAGATATCTCCCACAGAGATAAACAAAACATTCATTTTGGACCCGTCAAAGTTTAATTAATTCAAAGTCATAATCATTTTTTTCCTGGAATAGTCATACTTTTATTCGGCACCTTTCTAAAAAGACACCTTTTTTTAAATACTCATCAACATAAAAATCCTTTAAATGAGCCTAAATATAGTCTAGCGCATTAATAATGCAGAAAATTAGCCCACATTTCAATTCTTTTTGTTGGACTTATAGAAAAAAACAATTTCATTAAATGTGTTATTTGGCAGGTTAACACATATTTCACTTATTTGTTTATTTTTACTCTGGTCAAAGAACACCAAAAACTCCACTTAACCAAACCCACACCCTTAGTATAAATGTAATCTGTAATAGCCTAGTTCACAGCAGGCTGAGAACATGTCATTGTAATGGGATTACATATAGCCTGCCTCGATAAATGCAAGTCAGAGTTTCTTTCAGCCCTGTCGAAACTAGATTTAAAATTCCATTTCCCAGCCGCCCTTACTTATTAAAGAGGTCTCAATGTGGACCAAAATCTCATGTGCTGGATCCGTCTAGTGGAGTTTCTCGTCTGAGCCGGTGATTAAAGGAACACAGTAGAACTGGGTGACAGGACGAATGCATACTATAGTACAGCAAAAAGAACATCATACTTATTTCATGGTTTCTCAATCTGAGGAGTTTGTGCATGTGACTTGCAAACAAATTATGACTAATTGACAGAGGTGGAAAGTAACGATCTACATTTACTCAAGTATTGTATTTAAAGCTACTTTAGGTTGCAGTGGGCTCCGTTTTAAAGCTAGAGGGAAGATACTGTTATCATCTGAAATCAGAAAACCTAAGGAATCCATCGGTACCAACCATGTCATACTGGCTTGTCGCAAAGGAGGTTAAATAACGTACCAAACATATGCAGAATTTTGGCGAGGAAAAACTGGCATGGACATTTTCAAAGGGGTCCCTTGACTTCTGTCCTCAAGATATGTGATATGTTGATAAGAGTATAAAATACTTGACAAATCTCCCGTTAAGGTACATTTTGAACAGTGATTAATTTGCATTTATTCGTGATTAACTATGGATAATCATGCGATTAATCGCAATTACATATTTTAAATCGATTGACAACCCTACTACTTTTACTTAAGTAAGTACTTCTTCGACCTCTGCCAGTCGATTATCAGAAGTTGACATCTGTCGGGTTGGAGAAAAGAGGGGAGGGGAGAAAGACTGGATGGGCAGATCAAAGAGAAGAAGAGAGAGGAAAAGACAGTGTCGGAGGGAGGAGCGGATCAGACGGCCAGCCAAAGGGCAACAAGTTTGACGCTGCGACTCCTCTGATTTGTCTGGTTTTATCTGCCACATCATAAATTGGGTCAAATAGGCGAGGAGGAGGAAAAGAGTGATGAAAAAGAGAATAAAGAGCATTTTATCTCTCCAGCACGGGCTTCAGTTAGAGAGGGGGAAAAACTGTATCAATTAGAGGCTCCTTCTCTCTCCAACGCCGGCTGCAGGAAGTTTGAGGTTGTTCCAAGGAACACAATCTATTTTTTAATCCAAACTCTCAAATCGACGGTCGCACGCTGCTTTACTGGGCGTCTGCCAAAGAGCACGCACACACACACGTGAATACACCCTCCATCATACATGCCTGTAGACACCCCCAGTCTGAGAATAGAGCTGGAATGGAGACAGTCTAGGCTGGTTTCACAGCCACGGATTAAACCTAATCCTATAAGAAATGTCTTTGAATGTAGATTTCCATTAGTGGGAAGTTTTTCGATAAGAGCTATTTTCAGACTGGACCCAATTCCAAGTCTGTGAAAGGCCTATTTGATGGCTATTGGTTCCTCCATCAGGCTCAGTGTGTGGTAACACTAAAGCCTACATACCTACCAACCTATATGGCTTGCTTCCACATACTACTCTCAGCCTCTTAAGCCAATTAAAATTCATAATAACTACGTAAAAGGGGTTTCATAATTGAACGTCTATCAGCAGTAAAATCATGAACCAAACTTTCAAGGGTAAAACGAACGCGTGTGCTGCAATCAGGGAGCAATCATGCTGTTGCTAAGAGTCTTTGAAATGACCTGCTCCAGGAGATGAGAAAAAAAAAAAAAATCCAATATGTGATTTTAACATCAATAAATCATCACAACTTTAATCCTGGGAGATAACTATGATTACCATAAACAAACACCACGGAGATCTGCAGCCGCTGCCAACCTCTGCACCGCATTTTTTACTTTAAGAAATTGGGTTTGCTTTAAAAAAAAAAGAAAAAAAAAAAGAGATGAAAGTAATGCAGGATTTCACACAACAGTTTTCACAATTCTAGCCACTTACATGCGTATTTAGTGTTAGGACAAAAGGATGCTACAAGCAAGACTCAAAGCAACTAAGGGAGGACAAGCGACGCAAACTCTTTTTGACAATGATAAATGAGGTTTAGGGTCTAGACGCATTTATATAAAAGCACAGCAGACCAACCTTGAAGTCTCTGCCTCAAAATATGAAAAAATAATATATCATGTCTTTATTTTAAAACTAATTCACCAATCAATAGATCATTTACTTGCACAAAAGCTTGTCATCTGTCTTGGGAGTTAGTTAACAATGCTATACTGTACATACTGTATATGTACTGTGTGATATAACACACTGATGTATTGAACTAGAAGGTTCCTGGTGTGGTTGACAAGTATAGTATAGTTATATCTGAAGTGATTGCACAGGCATCCTGCCACGCACCTATACCGAATACACATACTATATTTTACCCCCACGGGTGCATTCAGACATGCCTGCTTTTCAAAAACGAAGCTACAAAATGACACCGCTGCTGAGAAATCCCCCCGAAGCGGAGAAGCGGCATCATGGGAAAGACGTCCTTTCTCATCACAGCCGGAGCAGGGGGAGAGTATTCTGCCTCACACCTCTAGTTTGATAGACTCCCGAAATAGCTCTGCAAATCTCTCTGGAAAATGGGATTCCTCTAAATAAGCCGATGACTTTCTATTTGCTGGAGAAGGCGGCTGAAAGTGAGAGAGAGAGAGAGTGAGAGAGAGAGAGAGGGTCTGAAACTGGGCCGCGCTAACAACTGAAATGTAGGCAAG
The DNA here is from genome assembly GCA_916701655.1 of Sebastiscus albofasciatus. Classification (NCBI taxonomy): domain Eukaryota; kingdom Metazoa; phylum Chordata; class Actinopteri; order Perciformes; family Sebastidae; genus Sebastiscus; species Sebastiscus albofasciatus. Next base: position 22,258 of record CAKAOI010047775.1, read on the forward strand.
TTTCTGACATTCACGTAGTTTCAGAAAAATAACCGAGGTGCATGGCACGGCAGAGTATACAACTTAAATCTTCATAAATATAGTGTCTCTATTTGCAAAGCAGTCTGACTGTCTGACCAAGTAATAAACAGTTAAAGAAGTAGTTCAACATTTTGGGAGATGCATTTATTCGCTTACTTCCTGAGAGTTACAGGATACCACTCTCATGTCTCTACGCTAAATATGAAGCTATAACCTGCAGTCAGTTAGCTTAGCTTAGCATAAAGACTGGGAACAGGTGGAGATCGTTAGCCTGGCTCTGTCTCAAGGCAAAAAGAAAATCTGACTAGAGCTGCAATGATTAGTCGATTAATTGATGCGTCGATCAGAGTTCTGTCGATCGACTCATCGATTAGTCGACTAAAGTAATTTTTCATGCAGAAATTTCAGCATCTCAAATATTGAGATTCCCTGCTTTTCTCTGTTTTAAATCATATTTAACGTAATATCTGGGTTTTGGACAGACAAAACAAGACATTTAAAGACATCACCTTGGACTTTTAAGAAACTGGGATGGACATTTTTCTCAATTTTCTGACATTTTGACGATTAATCTAGAAAATAATCGTTAGTTGCAGCCCTAAATCTGACTACCAGCGCCTCCTAATCATTGAAAAGATCTACCATGTTTGTTTAATCTACAAAAAGCTAACTTTAAAAACAACAACTTTTACGGGGGAGGTTATGCGTTGGGACTATTTCTTGACCAGGAGTAGTGACTTCCTCGAGTCAGGTTGCCAGATAACCAGCGGAGACTGAAGCCTTGCTGTTTTCCCCTGCTTTCAGTATTTATGCTAAGCTAAGCTAACCAAATCCTGATTGCATCATATTTAACAGACAGATACGAGAGTGGCATCTATCTTCTCATCAAACTCTCGACAAGAAAAGCAAATAAGAGTCCTAAAATGTTGAGCAATTCCTTTAAAAACCTTATGCCCATGTTTGGAAGGCTCTAAAAAAGTCTAATTATTTGCTTTTAAAAGGGTAATCTAGCTAAATGTTATGTATCTGCAAGTTCTTGTTTCAGGGCACCTTGGTGCAGCAGTTGCTGTCTGATTGTTGTTGCACATCTCCTACCTCTGTGTGACCTACGCTGTTATTTCAGACAATAAAACTCTAATTCAGCAGCAGAGCATGCAATGACAATAATCTTAAAAGCAGTCTCATCCCCAAAAAGGAGCAATTCAATCTGTTACAAATGACTCCTGACTAATACGGTCTCGTGTTAGCGGATGCTATCAGCGCTGTCGAACCGGCGCTTCTCGCAGCCTCACCTCGCGCGCTGCTAATGGCAGGGATTAATCCCAGACGACCCAGCTGCTGAAAGGTGAGCCATTCCGCCCGCTCGCTCGCTGTTTATGAATTCATATCAAGGAAGGCGGGAGATTAGCTCAAAAATAGGCTTCTTAGAGAAGAGGAATGGAGAAGCTCCAATTGAATCTGATGGAGGGGTGGGGGGGGATACGCCTGCGTGTGAATGTGTTTAATACAACAAACAGGGCTCAGAGGGACGACAGACATTGTGTATCTAAACCACCTGCGGGGAGAGAGGACGCAGGAAGCTGTCGGGGTGTCCCAGCTCTTCACTGCTGCTTTGATGCCAGCTCCACTGCGATACCGTGTTCCCTTAAATGACAGGCAATTAGCACTGAAAGGAAAAAGTGTCACTGCAGGTTTCCTTTAAACATTTTAGGGCAGCAGGTTCCTTTGAGAAGCCGTGCACAACGGATCCTAACCTTTGGTATTCCTATTAAGGAAGGGAAAGAGAGCTGATCAATTCACTGTCACATTAAATATATATATTTATATCTTTAGGGCTGTCAATCGATTCAAATAGTTAATCACGATTAATCATTAAATGAATCATTCATTTTTTATCTGTTCAAAATGAACCTTAAAAGGGAGATTTGTCAAGTATTTAATCCTCTTATCAACATGGGAGTGGGTAAATATGCTTGTTTTATGCAAATGTATGTATATATTTATTATTAGAAATCAATTAACAACACAAACCAATGACAGATATTGTCCAGAAACCCTCACAGGTACTGCATTTAGCATAACAAATATGCTCAAATCACAACATAGCAAACTGCAGCCCAACAGGCAACAACAGCTGTCAGTGTGTCAGTGTGCTGATTTGACTATGACTTGCCCCAAAACTGCATGTGATTATCATAAAGTGGGCATGTCTGTAAAGATTTACATTCACATATCTGGAGGTCAGAGGTCAAGGGACCCCTTTGAAAATGGCCATACCAGTTTTTCCTTTCCAACATTTAGTGTATGTTTGGAGCGTTATTTAGCCTCCTTTGTGACAAGCTAGTATAAGCTTGTTGGTACAGATGCATTCCTTGGGTTTTCTAGTTTCATATGATACCAGTATCTTCACTCTAGCTTTAAAACTGAGTCCGCTGCAACCTAAAAATCGCAAGTTGCGTTAATGCGTTAAAGAAATCCGTGGCGTTCAGACAAATTTGCGTTAACGTGTTATTGTCGTGTTAGGATTGTGTTATTGTTAGACCTAATTTTCTTTCAATTATGCTCAAGATAAAAGGACAAACAGACTCTACAACTACTCCCAGCATGTTATCTGAAGTTAATATGTTTCCAAAAACTTCACTTAGGAAGAGAGAAGGAAGGAAGAGGGAAATCTCTTCAGTTCTGTGCCCTTCAACATCCCTCGATACATACCAGAAACTTTTTTTTAAGGATTACTGAAAAGTGTCGAGGTGCGTTGCAAACATATACTTTTTTTTATTTTTTCTCCCCCAGCAACTGAGACAGCTACAGCCTGCACATAAGATACGGTTATCAGTTGACAGCTACAGACCAAATGATTCCTCCCTCTTCGCCTCAGGAGTGTGATTATGAAAGAGCAAAAAAAAAAAAAAAAATCACAATGTCAGCCTCGGTTATTAAAATGAGCGGCGCAGCAGCTGATGCGTCATGCAATGTCAAAACACTGCTTACTGAACATGCTGAAATCTGGAAGTCATATTTAATTAGATACCATGAAAGACACTTAATGGATGATGTGATGTGTGTGTGACACCGTGCTGTGTTTAAATGACAGACAGGTGTTGGTTGATTTGTTACAGAGCCTTATGTAATAGAGGTTGTGATCTATGGTAAATTAACATCATCTAAATGGTGTTTTGCATTCATTCTCACTGATGTGCCAGCTGTCCAACAATTAAGATTTAATGCCAAAAAAAGGTGAGTCAGCGAGGAACAATGGCCATCGTTTTATGGCAGGCGAGATGCATCTCATCTGTGCCGCTTGGCACTGGAGAGTCTGCGCTGATGAAAACGGAACAGAAACATTTCAGTCATCTACTGTTGCGGTGCCACGGTTCTGGCCCGGCTGCCAGAGGAAGACAGGCTCTCCAATCCGTAATGGCACTAGCACAGAGTTAGTCAGCCAACGCAGCCATGCGGGCCGCCGGATCCCGAGCTAAAAACTACAATTGAACTCTGAGCATCAGAGCGGGGCTCTGCAATGAGGCAGGAAATCACAGCAGTGGAGAGACAGCGTCCACAAAGAAGTCCACCAACATCTCCGTGTTTTGGAACTGCAAAGTCCTTTTGAGCCACAATAATCAGAGACAAATCTAGAGATTCTAGTGGGACTGATTAATGTGCAGGCCATCGCTTATACACACAAACAGACTTCAGCTCAAGGTGAACTTTTGCCTCTCCCGACTTGGAAACCAACTCAGGTGCTGATGATCACCCTTCTCTGACTAACCGCCTCAACTTATCACTGTTTAAGCCCAAATGTGCATCAAGCTGAGTGGCCTAAGTGTGAAGAATAGTGGGAAAACAAAGGGGCTGATGTAAGAAGCCCCACGGGAAAGCAAGGCGTTGAGGTCACTGTCGTACAAAGTGAAGATCTGGTGCACTGCATAAAGAGGAAAACACATTTATTTTTCTTCAAAATCTCAACATACAACAGGTTGTTTTTCTTGTCTCATGGATAAAAATGTCAAAATCTGTGCCGAGATAAGAACAGCGCTCATGACTTTTTTAAAACTTGGATCAAAAAGCATCCATTTTCACAGGCGTCAGGGGGAAGATGAACTCTGAACTGAACTCTCTCAAGCTGGTTAACAAACTTTAAGATCTGAAAAAGTTGGGTTCGGGGCCGTGTACTGGGTGTAGCACGAGATCTTCTGCTTCACCGGCAGCGTGGATCCGTTTCTGCCTTCATCACACTTTTGTTTTTCAAAAGACGTATACAGTGGCCCCCACCGCGCTTGCCTGAAGGCAAACCGCAGTGTTTACTCAAACGCAGGGTAAATAAGAGCCTCTTCTTGGATCTGTCAGACTGTGAAGAAATTCACTGGGTGTACTTGTGAATGTGAGTGTGTGTGCAAGTTTAATCTCTTTTCTCTTTCCTTTCTCCTGACAGTGTGCAAAAGCACAGTGGGGGATCCCTCTACAGCTCCAAATTGATAAAACATCTGGCAAAAACAGCCACTCGTGCTCAGCATCCATTCACACACACCTATGCAGCTGCTGTATGATGAGCCTCCTCCAGCAGGCCGGCATGCTGTAACAAGGTCCCTCCATCAAAAGGATGAGATTTGCTTTTCAATGCTCCATGTTGTCATCCTCCGCAGGGCCTTGAGAGGCATACAGCTCCTAATGCAGCTACCACCGCATACTTAAGACTTATCCATAGTCACAGTATTACAGTAGCAGCAAAACAGATTTTAGACACCTAACCTATCAGTGTAGGTGTACTAGAACCAAATATTTTCACTGCTTTAACTTGCCATCAAACAGCCCTTTCTGACGGGAACTGAAGCCGTTATTTATGCTCACGCCAAGGCAACCAGACTCCATTGAAAAAATGATTTACCTTGCAGAACACAAGAGTTGATGGTTTACCGCTGCCTTGATCGATTGAGCTAAATTCACACTACACAGCTTGCAATCGGGAGTCTTTATGTTGTTGTGGTTTCACACTACAGTACACGACTGACCGGCGACAGGGGGAAAAGAAAGGGCAGTCTGACGGCAAGGTAAAGCGGTGAAAATATTCTAAATGTAGCGTACACTTAAAGTGACATTGATTTTTTTTTTTTGGTGGGTCTCTTTTTAGTTGTCTAAAATACGTACTTTTTGCTGCTGCCCCCTTCCACAGCGGTACACTGCGGTTCTCCAAACTGGGCACGTGCCGACCGCCATCTACTGTAGGTAATACACCGACTATGGATAAGTACCTCACACAACCCCAATTCCAAAAAATCCGAACTATCCCTTTAACTTTATGTTCCTAGAATCTCACACAAACCCTCGGTGTAAAGCAGCAAACTTTTTTGTCTTTTTCTTTTCACAGCTGGAGCTGTCACAGCGGGCGGTGAGGCACAGGGTATGAAAATACCAGCAAACCATAAGTGATTATACCAGAGAGAAAGCAGCCTCACAACTGAAAACAAAAAAAAAAAAAAAAAGTTACCGGGAGATTCTCAAACCAAGAGAGAGCGGGAGCAGACAAAAAAGGAAAGTACAGGGCTTTGCACTGGAATCATAAAAAATGAAATCTGAACAAAGGGGGAAGACAGAAAAATAGCTGGTTTAGTTAAAAGTTCAAGGAACAAAAAAATCCCTGCCTGTACAGTGTGTGGTGATACAACGAAGGAGAAAAACAGGCTTGAAGGCCGTTTGGATTTGTGTGATTTCTCCTCGGTTGAGGCGGCCTGTTTGATATCTACAGGAGCCGTCTGACAACCAGTGCAATACTACTAATTTGACGGGGATTGTTAAACTGTGTGTGATGATATTCTGGGACACACACAAGGCTGAGCAGATCTCTTACATACTGATAAGATGAGACGGACAGAGGACTTAAAATTGGGAAATAAAACCACAGGAGTGGGGAGAGAAACTAGAGCTAGAACTTTCTGGCCAAACGGGTTTTGTTTCCAGTGTTCATGGACGGACTGATAGTGACATGAGAGAACAAGGATGACAGCAGGGAGGGGGGAGAGTGCCACCTATTGGACAAACAAACACACTTCACTTCTTCTTCTTCACTCACAACTGACAATAAAAAAAACAATACATCTGAGAGCGCTTCATGTCTCACTTTGCAAACCCATCTCTCAGAAGTTCAGCATGAAAGACAGCATGCATGGAGAGAGTAATGCAACACACAGAGAATATATGAATCATATATGCGACTGAATGTGCTTGACACACATTACAAGCCTCGAATTTTGCAAAAAAAAAAAAAATACAACAACCATGTAATAATGTGTCTGCTGGGGGATTAAATCGAAGATTCACATGCATCATTTCACTGCAGACTAATTCTATAGTGTTGATCGTGTTTGTCACACGCGCCGTCTCGCAACCTGAGTCATAAAACGTGTTTCTGCGAAGGAGAACCGTGTCCCATCCCGTTTAAATGAGATCCTGCAGCTTTGTCCTATTTTGCCTAAATTAAATTTGCCACATGTCTATAGGCAGAAAGTGACAAATCAAAAACGACCCTCAAGATGCTACAGATTGCATTTTGAAGAGTGGAAGTCTCAGAAGTAAAGGAAAAGATATCTTCTGCTGTATGTGATTAAATCACCGCCATTTGACCAGGCTGCATATCAAATCCAAACTATCACTTTAAGAATGAAATAACAAGCAGCATGTGAGGGCGCCTCCAGAAAAAAAGCAGGACTCATCACCATTAGACCTTTTGCTTCCATCTCCCCTTTGGCATCAATTTGCATAAAGTGCAATGGTTTCATACAAGCCTCCTACACTGCATCTACTGCTGGACTCTTACTGAAGTATACAGTAAACCATGATATGGATTTGGTTGTATAATTCGTTCCAGTATGAAACTGATTTTGCTCATCGTGTCACATAAAATGTACTGAATGCAGGCACAGCTCACTGCGTGTTGAGGCACGTTCGGTAGCCAACAATAGAGTGTGAGTGTGGGAATGATTACTCATTGCTCTCGGTGACACTACCCTGGGTAAATAAAGGGTGGGGAAATAGAGAGTATACGCTTCATTTCACATACACTAAAAAGGTATGCACATCTGCATACTAAGAAAAAAAGGCTCAGCGACAGAGTATGATCATACTGAAGAGGCATGTTTTAGTTTCATCAGGGAAAACACATGTTTCAGGATCTATGCAAAATACACCGTGACATACTTCTGCACATTTAACACAGTCACAATCATTTAGTGGGGAGTAGACGATTGGCGCAGTGTGACAATACACTGTGTAAAGACGACAGCTCTGATAATAGGTTTCACCATCTTTCCAGTGTTAACATCCCACCCTTATCACTATAATCATGGTCCTGTCTAGAAGTAGGGCTGTCGCAATATTGACGAGCCAACCTCAGGGGATGGCAAGCGACCGCCACAACCGCTGTGTCCACGTTTTTTTTCTGATTCTGCGCTGAACGCTGCAAGTTTGGTGTTTTTTTTTCTGGTTGCAAAGAGTTGAAAAATTCCAACTTTGGGTAAAACACTGCGCTCGTCACTGTCACTGTTTATTTAACAATAAAGCGCTGCGCCTCATTGCCCTTCTGTGTTCTGTATTGAACAATAAACAAGTATTTAAGTAGTTTGAAAACTGTCATCTTTGTCATTTCAAAGCAATAATATAAGTAATAATAGCCTAACAATAAAGCTTATTTATACGGCACTAAAATCAGGATAAATTAAGTAATTTGCAAAAAGAAAAAGACAATAATATTGCATATTGCGCTGCTGAGCCAATCATTGTTACCGCAGGGGACATTCCTTCACCATGACAGCCCTATCTAGAAGGTAACCCACAAGTTTTGTGGGAAAAAACTCACAAAACTTGCTGCCCGACAACCTAACATCCTAACCTTAACCATCTCACGAGAGTTTCACAACATGTGGGTTACCTTCTAGACACGACCCATAATCATATATCTCTATACTAATATTCATATCAGTTTGAGGATTGAAGACAAGGAGATGTTGGGGATAAACTGTGACACAGAGCATCTTATCCAGTGTGTTTTGTTTGCAGACATACCTAGCATGTTGAAGATGAAGTCCTTGGCGGTGTGGACCTCTAAGGCGGTCTGGTCTCCGAAGTCTCCCTGTTCCAGCACTACCAGCTCAGACACCTGTGCCGACAGCTGGTCCAGGGTGGCCCCCGACCGGAAGTCCACCTCTGACAGCTTCTTGGCGGGGGCTGGGGAGCGCGGCGCCACCGCACTCATCAGGGACTCCATCTCTACAGCAGAGTAAAGGCAGGGAGAGAGAAACTTTTGTTGGTTTGTATATCTTCAGGGTTTTTATATCACAACAACCTTATTTTCATGGCTAACTCAGTCCAAAAGGGCACCCTGAGGGATGAATTATGCTGTCACTGTGCCAATAATAACTATTGGTTTTAGCACCCTAGAAGGAGCAGAGTGTAACGTTATCTTACAGCCTTCTGTATGTTTAGACTGATTTCATTCTTGAGCCTTCATCTTTTCATGGCTATATAATGCTTTCCTTGTTTCCAACGGCCTTGTGTGAATCATGAGACTTTGAGGGGCAATTCTGGAGGAGCACATGACATCAGGGAACAACTAACATTAAATATTAATAGCAGAAAATCTGACGCCGGTAGCCGGTAGCAAATTACAGCTTTTGATCAACATCAACCTGATGCGGTTGGACTATTGAAAGCCCAAAGATGCATTGATAACATGATTAAAACAGCATCTCTTCTGATCCCTTACATGTTTTAAATGGGGAATATCAACTTCTGCCCTCCAAGAGGCGATTCAGAGTCCCTACATTTAACCTGCATCAGGCTAAAGAACACTTTTGTCCATCAGTCCATCTTGTTGCTAAATAATAATGAATGTGCTGCTAAAGACATGTGAATCCAGAGGACAGATGGTCATTTTGTAATGGGTTATGTACGAATAATTGTGATGTGATTTGTTTTTTGTCTGATGGGTCTTATTTGTCCGATTGTTTATGGTAACAGTATGTCTATTGGATGTATTGCCTATGGACGCAAAATGATTTCAGTGCAAACTTACAATGAAGTTGTATCGTATCGTAATAAGAGCATGCAATATGCCACTATTCTCTGTTACTGAAATAAATATTATATTATATATATAAACATATATAACATCTTAATATGATCATTATAAATCATAATAAGTGTGCAGTTTAGCAGCCTCAAGTGCAGTAAATTGATTAGAGGAATGTAGTTCCAGTTTGTGCCTCTCATGTACGCTTGTGTTATAATATTTGAGGCTTTTAGATTAATATTATTATGTGAATCACAGCTAAATCACTGCCTTTCTAATAATAAACCTGCTAACCATGCAGGTTGTTGCACAAAACTTAGTTTGCATGTGTCCATGAGGTCCAGTTAGTTGAGTCTTTAAATGAATTAGCATGAAGTGGAAGGTTATAATTATATAAAATAGTGTTCCTTGAAGGTAACAAGACACAAACTTGCAATGTAAACAACAGCTTAGTGGTGAAGAATGACAACATGGCCTCTGGCCCACTAAAAATATTTGTAAAAACATTAATATGATCATTATAAATCATGCTGTTTTGCAGCCTCAAGTGCTGTAAATTGATTAGAGGAATGTAGTTCCAGTTTCTCATGTAGGCTTGTTTTAATATTTGAGACTTTTGCATTATGTGAATCACAGCTAAATCACTGCCTTTCTAAAAAAGAAACCTGTCAACCATGCAGGTTGTTGCACAAAACTTAGTTTGCATGTGTCCATGAGGTCCAGTTGGTTGAGTCTTTAAAGGAATTAGCATGAAGTGGAAGGTTATAGTCAGAGTATATTGAGTGGTTATTTGTTTACACCTTTAAATAATTATATAAAACAGTGTTCCCTGAAAGTAACAAGACAAAAACATTATATGATCATTATAAATCATAGTAAGTGTGCTGTTTTGCAGCCTCAAGTGCAGTAAATTCATTAGAGGAATGTAGTTTCAGTTTCTCATGTAGGCTTGTGTTTTAATATTTGAGGCTTTTGCATTGATATGGTGTGTGTAAATCACAGCTAAATCACTGCCTTTCTAAACATAAACCTGCTAACCATGCAGGCTGCTGCACAAAACTTAGTTTACTGCTTTGTTTTCACATTTAGCATGTGTCCATGGGGGTCCAGTTAGTTGAGTCTTTAAAAGGAATTAGCATGAAGTGGAAGGTTATAGTCAGAGTATATTGAGTGGTTATTTGTTTACACATTTAAATAACTATATAAAACAGTGTTCCCTGAAAGTAACAAGACAAAAACTTGCAATGTAAACACCAGCTTAGTCAACATGGCCTCTGCTCCACTAAACTAGGTCAATTAGCCAGCTCCTAGCTAGCTGCTAAGCTAATAGCAGAGCTAATTAGCTAGCCTGGCAGTTATTAGCCTGCTAATTAGATTAATACAAAACAAAACTAGTGTCTAATAGATGCATAAGACTTCTCTGCAACGTATTAGCAAGCCCTTGCAGTGGTAAGCTCTGTGCTGTAACCTCACCTCACACAGTTAAGCTAATTTCTTTTATTAGCCAACTAGCTTAAATTAGCAGCATGCTAACTAGCATGCATGCATGCATGCACAGGAGAAGTGCAGCAGCTGCACATGCAAACACACATTCACAGTAAACATGTATAGCTACACATGCACCCACATGTCCTCAGGTTTAGTTAGCTTGCTAGTCGCAGATCATAACATTAGCTGTGAGGCTAAAGCTGTGAAATATTGCAGACACACATAACACACCCTTTCCACAGTGATGCGAGGAGCTTTTCTTCAGCTATCTCTTCTACGTTTTCCTCTTATTGTTGTGCTTCAATCCGCCTTCTTCAGCTGTCATTTCCAACCAACAGGTCCCAGCTGGAGCCACCTTCCTCCTGGCAACACCGTCCCAGATATCATGGTCCTCCTCTTCCTCCTCTTCCTCCTCCTGCTCCTGCTGCTCTACAGGATCCAGATCCAGATCCAGGGATTAGTTAGTAGCACAACCCACATTGCATTGGATTTGTGAGGTCAGGTTATGATGATTAAAATATTGTGTCCATGCAGAGAGAAGATGAGGCTGCTGCTGTGGTTTAGTAGTAGTAGTAGTACCAGGGCGTTTTCACTGGTGCACACAGACAGTGTTTTGATGCATGTGAGCAGCAGTCCTCTTTGTAAGTCCAGCAGCAGCAGCAGAGCAGCATGGGGGCTGCATGTGGAACTACTGATTCTCTGCACACCCCTATTATTAATAATAATAATGAAATGCAAATAGAGGTAGGTTACAGTGGATTGCACTCTTTCATGTGAAGAGATCCTCATAGTGCAATACCTCAATCATATAGCTTATACTGTATATACTGTATATGTTCTTAAAATGCCTTGTACAAAGTATTTCCTTTTATAATTGTAAATTTAACTTTCACACGATTGTACTTGTATAACCGGCGTGACAATAAACATCTTGAATTAAGATAAGAATTACAACTTCTAAATGTGATAATGCACACAGAAGGATGTATTTTTTGTTTCAACACCAAATAGAAAAAAATTTAAATTAGCTTATTATTTTTTTTTTTCAAAATGCAGTATACCCAAATCTCTTAACATTTATGGTTAGCCCTAACTAATTTCAAATTAAATTTACCTCATACATACTGTAAAAAAAAAAAAAAATTACAAATGTAATCCACCAAACTCTACAAAAAGAACTCTAATCCAGTTCATAATGTTTAAAGGTCCCACATCATGCTCATTGTCAGGTTCATACTTGTATTTTGTGTTTCTACTAGAACATGTTTACATACTTTAATGTTAAAAAATGTTTTTATTTTTCTCATACTGTCGGCCTGAATATGCCTGTATTTACCCACTGCCTTGAAAAGCTCTGTTTCAGTGCATTTTGACGGAATTGCAACATAATTGCGTTGCTAGGCAACAGTTTGGATCCATGTTTACTTCCTGTCAGCTGATGTTATTCTGGAACTATGAACTGATTATATATTAATGAAAACATAGTTATGAAAATGGTATTTCATTTCTGCTAATAGATCCCCCAAAATCCTACATTCCGGACCTTTAATCCATTTAACCCTGTACAACATGGAGTGCCCATTTTTAAAGGTGTATTCCAGCATTTTATTATAACATTTTCATAAAGTTAAGAGATGGATTTTAAAACCAAAAAAGGCAAAATCGGCAGGCTGAGTAATCCTGACTTTTAGTGTGAGTCAAGCTCCAAAAAAAATCCCAGATCCTACACTTCCCACAATGCAACTCAATCAAATCTTTTATTAAACCAGTGGTTCCTTACTTGGGCTGCGCGGTGGGGCAGAGGTCATCATTCCAATGCTGAATGAAATAAACTTTTTCTTGTAGTGAAACGTTTCATTGTTCTCCTGGGATCTCTGACATTTGTCCCTCCCACTACATGGGAACCGCTTGCTGTTTAACACACATGCATAAACCTCTTATTACACTCCAAGTTATTCATTTCCTGCTCTACTGCTAAACTCCTTTGGATTGATAGAGCCTGGAATAACCCGTCAGACCTCTCTCTTAGCCTGTCGATGGATCATTACTACCTCACACACTGCCACCTCACTCACTGCGGGAAGAGCTGTCTGTGTGGTGCCATACAGTGTCTGATTCATCAGCCTATTCTGTGGTATAAGTGAAACATTTATCAAGGTAATGCTGTACCAAACAGCACTTAATGAGCAAGTTGAGGGAGTGACACTATCCCAAATGAGAGGTAAGAGACAACCCTGGCCTTCAGCAGACAGTGAGACACTAAATAAATGAATGCAATCTCTCTTAAACTCACTGCTTTCAAGTCTTCCTTCTTTCTTTGCCCTCTTTTTACCTAGAGAGACCAGAAAATGGAAAAACATTACCAGCTTGCTTGACATTCCTCCGTATATTACCCCTGTCTAGAATTGGTGCCACCATAAAAATCTTCCCCATTTGCAAGTCAAATCAAGCTGAAGTTGCAGGCATGTGATGGAAATGTGTCAGGTCAAATGATGGTCTGATATTCAAGGATTCAATCTGTGACTCCAAGTCAGTGCTAGTTCAGCAAAATGAGTGAAGGAGAAGTGATAAAAGAATATATAAGAAAGATGGGAGGTACCTTAATGCAGGTAAAATGAAAATATGGAAAGGGATAAAAAATATACTATTTTGCTTTTTGCACAACCAGAAAGCAAGAAATAAATCTCAATAGCTCTACTAGCAAGTTCAGCTATCTTGCCTTGATCAGGATGGTTTAGGTTGTTCTTATGATCTTTACTGTATATTCCAAATCACAATCATCCTTTCAAAATAAGTGTTTATGCATAACAATATATACTCTTAACACAACAGGTTTATAAGAAAAATATAAATGCCCATAAAAACAAGATATACAACACTACAGTACAACTAATATTTCATCTTAACCCATCAACATGTCACAAATCCATGCTACATACTGATTTTAAGCTGTTTTTTAGTGTGTTCCCATTAGAAAAGTGGCAAAATAAAGTGTATTCTCAAAGTTGATGCATACTATTCTGCCAAAATGCAATGCACAAAGGAAATTGAGGAGCTGCTCACTGCTGGGAAAAAAATAAAATATATTGTGAGAGGTGATACGGAGGCCCCGAGAGGCAAAGTGAGAAAAATAAAAAGTCTTATCTAAATTGTTTTCTCTCCTGAGTTTATGACTTAAGAAAAGTTTATCTGTGGAACAGGTGGAGAAAAACGTTTCGGCAGATGACTTTTTAAAAAAACATTTATTTTATTTTGTCAGGATCATTTTGTGTTTGTTGTTGTAATATTCATTTTGGCCACAAGAGGCTGAAGTGCGCCACTACCCCATGTTCTAAGCAGGATTAAAAGCTTTCATGTTTTCCTACAGGGGCTGCACGGTGGTGCAGTGGTTAGCACTGGCACCTCACAGCTAGAGGGTTGCAGGTTCGAATCCGGCTTGGGGCCCTTCTGTGTGGAGTTTGCATGTTCTCCCCGTGTTAGCGTGGGTTTTCTCCGGGTACTCCGGTTTCCTCCCACAGTCCAAAGACATGCAGGTTAGGTTAATTGTTGACTCTAAATTGCCCATAGGTGTGAATGTGAGCGTGAATGGATGTCTGTCTCTATGTGTCAGCCCTGCGATGGACTGGCGACCTGTCCAGGGTGTACCCCGCCTTCGCCCAATGTCGGCTGGGATCGGCTCCAGCCCCCCCGCGACCCCTACCGGGATAAGCGGTTGCAGATGAGAGAGAGATGTTTTCCTACAGGTGAGTTTTAACTCTTTCCAAACTTTAAGCACAAGGTACGTATATTGTATTACAACAAACACTTTGAATAATGATCCTGGCAAAAAAAAAATGTAAGGAATTTAGAAAGAGTGTCATTTTTTAAAAATAAATAAATAGATAATTAAATAAATAAATGACTTGATAAATGAACAAATATGTCATTAAATGTA
>CAKAOI010047775.1:36781-66096 GCA_916701655.1 Sebastiscus albofasciatus
GTTTGTTGTTGTAATATTCATTTTGGCCACAAGAGGCTGAAGTGCGCCACTACCCCATGTTCTAAGCAGGATTAAAAGCTTTCATGTTTTCCTACAGGTGAGTTTTAACTCTTTCCAAACTTTAAGCACAAGGTACGTATATTGTATTACAACAAACACTTTGAATAATGATCCTGGCAAAAAAAAAATTTAAGGAATTTAGAAAGAGTGTCATTTTTTAAAAATAAATAAATAGATAATTAAATAAATAAATGACTTGATAAATGAACAAATATGTCATTAAATGTAGCAACAATAATATTAAAAATAAATGTAGCCAATAATGAATTCATAAAATGTGACATAAATTGATATTTCTGTTTTAATTTGCTTCTTTATTTATTTATCTTTGTATGAATTCCCTTATTTATTTACTTGTCTGTTTAATTTTCCCTTGTATTTATTTATGTATTATTTTTAATATTTTCTTTAATTAATTTACTTATTTTTGCATTAATTTTGAATTTATTTATTTTCCATTTATTTCTAATATTACTTTTGCTATTTTTAATGAAATATTTATTTATTTACCGAGTCATTTATTCATTTATTTTCTATTTTGGCAAGTTCCGTCCTCCATACATAAGGTGATAAAACAGCCGTTTATTTGGCAGTAATTTTCCAAAGACGCAGTTTCACTGACAACCAACAACACAGAATGTATCATTTCATTAAGTATAAATGATAAAGCATGTTGATATTTTTATATACTAACTGCTAAAATAGCTATGACAATTAGTATGTTGTACATATTGTATAGACTTAGTATGTAGTACGGACCGTTAACTGGACATCACCTTGAGCATACAGTAATAAAATAATTGCTATTTGCATTTGCAGCCCTATGGAAAATGTCTGGGGAATAAACCATAACCTATAGGTAATAAGATGTGCAACATATTTTATTTAGACTTGTACTGAACCTTACACATCTCAAAGTTAGAAAAAAACACATCCTTTTTTTTCTAAAACATTACTGTGTTATGGTCACAGGAGAAAAATAAATGTATTACTTTAACTGTTACTCTCAGTTATAAACCTTCAGAGTGTCATTCTAGACGGTCGTCATTTACCAGTACCACCATCTACGATCTCCCAGCTGGCTAATAACAATTCCCAGACATGACATTCACCCTGCGAGACGGCTGCTGCTGCATAGTGGTTATGGTGATACGGCAGCAATGGGCAGCTCCCTCTGGTGTCATCCCCTGAGCTCCTCTGACGCATGGCCGTCATCACTGTGCTGCAGATTGAAGTGAAATGATTGAGTATAAATCCGTGAAACGGGCGCCGTAGTGATGGGGCCTCAGTGTCCATTGGAGTGAGGGAATAATCTATCTGAGGGGGTGATAGGGCTGACCATCATTTAAGTGGCTTGAAAAGGTCAGCGGGGGGGACCGGGAAGTGAGGGCGCTCGGGACGGCCATTACAGTCATTCCGCTTCACTGTGCGAGGTGCCGCCGCCTGATTGATGCCTGACAGAGGATTTGGCGCTGCTGTGGTGTGTATTATACAGCTTCAATATATTGCCTGTGTGCGTATCTGTGGGTAGATATTTGTGTGTCCCCTGGCCCGTGTGAATGAGAGGGAGGAAGCTGTGGGTAATCATATGAGATGGCCTGGGCAGTTTCATTCCAGGTCTCCAGGAGAGGATCTGGAGAAGCTCGTATTTTTCCACAATATGAGCTCTCTATCACCTTACTCGATCATGACGCTCTCACATAACCACTCTCTTCATCTTTAACCAAAACAGACTCAGACCAAGAAATCAATGGAACAAGGAGCCGTTCCCGCCGCAGAAGAAGCTGATGTAATTAAATCTGTGTGCAGGGTAAGAGAGGAGCTTGTGAAGTGCAGGGGGAGTCCCTGGAGGTATAATTAACAATAGTATGTGTGCTTCTTCTTCTTTCTCCGACGCTCACTACAGTACAGACTGATGCAGAGGCAAGACGTTCTGCCAGTGGGGTTTGCTTCTACAGACCATCCTGCTTTATGATGTGTGGAATGAACCGCAACATACAGTGACTAACAGTGAATCAATGTCTAAATCATCATAAAGACCCTGAGACCCCAGAGACTTTACTGTCTTTCAGAGGCTCTAGTAAAGTGAAGAAGATATCATATGAAACTATAAAAGCCAAGGAATCTATTGGTACCAGCCTTGTCATGCTACCATGTCGGGAAGGATGCTAAATAACGCTCCAAAGTTGGGCTAAATTTTAGCGAAGAAAAACTGGCATAGCCATTTTCAAAGGGGTCCCTTGACTTCTGACCTCAAGATATGTGAATGTAAATGGGTTCTATGGGTACCCACGAGTCTCCCCTTTACAGACATGCCCACTTTATGATAACCACATGCAGTTTTGGGCAAAAAACATGCAGTTTAAATATGTTATTTTCAAATCACAGCAAGGCCTTTTTTCTACGGTGTTCCTGTTTCGTTGTCCGGCAACGTCATTTTTAGGAGACTAGGCTGAAGAAGGAGACCAGGCCTCCAAAAGCCCCACGTCTACTTCATGTCACTTTTAATCAATAATTTTAATTTCAATATTAATTTAAGACCTTTACTGATTTAGTTTGACAAACATTTCCCAGCTCAAGGTCCACCTTTCAACCGTATCACATCACACAGTTTTAATCAGAGAATGGAGTCTGTTCAGTTGTCATGGAGATGGATTTGTTGAGCTCAGTAGGTGTTATGATAAACATATGAAGACCATATTATAACCTATGGTTGAAAGCACGAAGAAAAACTAATGAGTGGTCCTTCAGTTGGAATTGTTTTGTCAAACTATATTTGCAAGGTCAAGAATGAATTTTCATGCTAATCTAAATTATTTTATATGGTGCTTATATGTTCCAAGTCTAGATGAGTGTGGCCATGATTGTGAGAATTTTGTATTTGTAATTAATTTACTTTGTAGAGATTTTTCTCACTTTGAAATTAAAGGGTCTCCTTTTGTTGATCAGTATCAAAAAAAGACACATTGAATCTACTTAAAGGAAAAGCAATGTAAAGATAAGATAAGACTGTTCGTATACTATGTAGTGAGTGGACTGAACAGTTTTGTCTGAATAACTCGGGAAGTTACGGTAAAGCAGATTGAGGCAGACGCAAGCGTCTCCCTTTATCTCACTTTCTATTTCTCCCTCTCTCATGTGCTCACACATTAAATGCGGTCTGCCAGAGCAGAACCTCGTGATGGATTTTAACAGCGAGGTGCTGTGCTGGCAGCGGCGAGATCCACACATCTGAATGTCAGCTGTCAGGAGAGAAATAAAGAGCCCTAAAATAAGACGGCGGTGTGAAACCGGTCAAAATTTGTAGCTTGACGTCTTGTCGGAGAATCACAAGGTTTTCCCCTCAAGTATTTAACACGTAGCTGAGAATTTGATGACGCCGCTTTAAATAGGCTGTAACTTCCAGTCAGGTGTCTCCCATAAACTTTAAAGTTGTGAGTCAGAGATATGTGACTGGGTGTCGGAGCTATCTGTGCTGCTCGGTCCTGGAATAGCAGAATGCTTCCCAATAGCTACTTAATTCTAATGAGGGTTTTATGAGTCGTGATCAAGAGCTCATTGGCAGCGTGTTCAGTCAATAGCGCCTTCTCTCTTCCGAGCCGAGCCTCGGCTCATGTGCCGACCAATTGACCCGAAGATTTATACAGCTATTTTCTAAAGGTCCCCATTCGTGGGCCTACAGTCAGGAAGGCAAATTAGTGTTTCAATGGATTTCACTTTCAATTTGAATGCGGAGAGGTTGGAACACGGCCCCGGCTAAGGGGAGGCCATGGGTAATGAACTCCTTTGTGTTCTGCCACTTAGAGGATCAAATGCTTCAGGCTGTGAAGACATTCGGCGCTGCAAGAGGGATGATTTCCTTCGGCTGCTATAGGTGGTGAATCCTGGGTTTATCCACCCTTGACTGAAAACCACACGCTGAGGACCCCTGTTCAAATGGCATTGGCATTAGTCAATTGGAATTGGTTTGCACTTCTGTATTTCAAAAGCTGTAAATCCATCCTGGATGCATTGATCCAGATCCGCATGTACCCACATTTGCATTGGAGTACTGTATGGGTAGTACAAACTTTCTTCTGTCCACATATGGTGACTGCAATGGAAGGAGCATAATATGATATAGCATTATGTAGGCCTGCATATATGATCAGAGAAAAAGCCTGCAACACCTGAACAGTCCAAGTCAGATCCTTCACTTAAAGAAAAGTAGTAATACCACAATGTAAAGCTGAGGCACAGAAGAGCTAATAGGTATAATGTTTAGAGAGTTACGCCGAAAACACCAAAGCAGCGGCGAAGTGCGGCCTGTGGCAAGCGGCCATGTATGCAGGAAGCGCTATCAGAACAGTTTTCCTTACTTATGTTATGTTTGTTAGTACCCGTTGAATTCTGGGATTCACCAACGTTTCCTGATTTTTGCTCAGTCCACAAATTGTCAATCCAACGCAAGGAAACATATTTTATATTTAAGGGAGGGGAAAAAAATGCATGAATATCATATAATCAAATACTACTGGTCCATTGATCCCATTTAAGACACTTGGATGACATTAGATGCTTTGGCCCATCCAGGCCTATGCAGAGTCGTTTTCAGAGATCACATAGATCATTTTGATGGGACGGATGAATGGCTGCTGAACCGTTTCAGACTGCCAAGAGCGCTGCTTTTGCTGGCTTTTTGATTTTCCTGTAACGGCACTGACACTCTTGAAACTCACGTTTATTTGCACGCTGCAAATATGGGTAGGCCTACTGATTTTAATATTTTGAACTTTACTTTTATTATTCCTGAAACTCTTTTTTGCACTTTGCTTCACACTTATGCACTGCTGCAATTCTCACTCAGCACAGATTTGGATGGTTAAGAACCATTATTAATTGTCTGGTGTAGGATTCATCTTCTGGGGAACATGAACGTGGGTTTAATAGTAATTGAAATTTCAGTCTGGACCTTCAAGCCATGCTGCTAGCATGCCTAAAGATACACATTATCAATGCATTAACATGGAAGTAGCATTTTAATGTTGTAGATAGTAGATCAGTTTCATCTGCAAACTGTTATGCAGTTTCATATAGAAGAATGATTCATATTTCATAAACTTCTGTTATTTTTTTTAAATGATAATCCGCAAAATAAGTGTTTAATTACAGTAAGTGCATACTTTGAATCACATGTACTTGCCGACCACAAAAAAATGAGGCAACACAACAATGTGTTAGAAAATGAATTTATTTAATTTCAAAATTCTTCATATTCCTTTCTTTCTTTTTACTCTATTCGCCACACCTATGCTGTACAGAAATATAGAAACTGTATTTACTGCAATAGGGGGAAATATAGTAAAAACAAAGAAACAACTAGATAGTGTAATATTCAGAGTCACAAACCTACGTGTAGCATTGCGATGAGCTCAGTGATTTTCTTTCCCAGTATAAATCAACATGCCATTTAAAATGTTAGGTCAACAAATTGTTGAGGTGACAAAATGCGACATGGACACCAGTCACAAACAGACAGCAATGGTAGAAAAGTGATAATCCAGTTGTGACCTTATCTCCTGCTGACACCCACCACCCAGGACTGGGTGCGGTTAGATGGGTGACAACACTTTTAACCCCTCAGCCAAGCTCTTACAAGCTCTCCAGTTCATCCATTAACAGTCTGACAGTTTTGTGTCCCTGTGTAGGGGACGTGAACCGGTACAGTTCAGAGAATCAAGGCCAGCCAGCCGGCGATCATAGCTACACCCCCCATGGGAGCCACCTTGCGTAGACCGGGGTCCCCGGTCATGGCCTGGTGGTACAGAGAGCCGCAGAACATCCCCATGCCCGCTATGAGGAGGGTACCAGCCTGGATTGAAGGGAGACAGGTGGCACACAAGAAACATCTTGCTAACAAAATGCAGATGTAAGGCAGGTTGTCATATTATAAGTTTCATTCGTACTCCAACCACCTTAAGACAAAAGACATAAAGAGCTCAAATGACTCAAAAAGCATTAAATAATGATTTTTACGTCATTTTCCAGCTAGTAACTTCTCCCATTTTTCACCAAACTTAACCCAGGGAGCCAAAATAACCTCGCCCAGCTTCAGCCCAAACTCACACCAGAAGAAATAAGTCGTGCTGCGTCCGGTTTGTGACTCAGCTGAAACTCGGGATGAATGACGCCCCAGAATCGGGCCAAATATACTGGTCCGATTCCGGCTGTGAACACTGCCATCATTGGGCTGTTATAAAAAATAACCTCGCCCAGCATCGGCCTAAACTCGGCATGCCAGAAGAAGTAAGTCGGGCCGTGTCCGGTTTGCAACTCGGCTGAAAATTGGGATGAATGAGTCAAATATACTGGTCCGATTCTGGCTGCGAACACTGCCATCATTGGGCAGTAATACTATTAGACAGGGCTAGTGGGGTAATAAGTTGATCTCATTCTGAATTGGAGAACGTAAGTACAAAATGTCCCAAAGGAAACACTGAGCCTGGAGTCCAATTGTCTCCTCCAAAAGCTCCAACCAGATGTGACGTCCAAGACATCCTGATTGGTTTGGCCGCCACATAGATCACACCTAATCTGGCGTGCACCTCCTCTTCAGTTTGTTGATTTTCAATCAAATACTTTATGGTTAATGAATCTTTAAATCGCATTTGCACTGCAAATACTTGGCACTGCGGGTTTGGCATATGTTGGGAATACTATTAGTCATAAAGCCAGGACACACAAGAATAAGTACAGTTCCACTGCTCCGTTGCCAGCTGTTTAGCCACAGGTTTGTAATTATTGGTCTAAAGGAATACTGGTTTTCTGAGTGGGGAGTCGGGACAGACCGTTAATGGCAATTTTAAGGGACACTCGAGTGCATCCAGCCCTGAGAGTTGGTATTAGGCTTCCATACTCACCACAGCAGGTTTGCCAGAGTGGGCAGCACCCAGCAGGGCCAGGCTGTGGTAGAAATGGTACTTGTTGGCGGTTTCAAATAGCTGGAGAGGCAGACACACAGAGACAGAGCATTCAGAGAAAATCTGCCTGGAGACGAGGGCTACTACTGTACAGTGTAAATGGACTACTAGACAGCATTTAAGTTGTTACTAGTGTAAAAGGGGAGTGGATTACTACCATGCACCTATTACACAATTTCCATCCATCAAGTTCTCTATTTGCACAACGGACAGTCTATCAAACCAGGCTGATAGATGGATCTGTTCTTAAAGAGATTTTTTCTAGGGCTGTCAATCGATTCAAATATTTAATCGTGATTAATCGCACATTTTTATGTGTTCAAAATGTACCTTAAAGTGAGATTTGTCAAGTGTTTAATACTCAAATATACTTGCTTTATGCAAATGTATGTATATATTTATTATTGGAAATCAATTAACAACACAAAACAATGACAGATATAGTCCAGAAACCCTCACAGGTACTGCATTTAGCATAAAACAATATGCTCTAATCATAATATAGCAAACTGCAGCCCAACAGGCAACAACAGCTGTCAGTGTGTCAGTGTGCTGACTTGACTATGACTTGCCCCCAAACTGCATGTGATTATCATAAAGTCTGTAAAGGGGAGACTCGTGGGCACCCATAAAACCATTTTCATTCACATATCTTGAGGTCAGAGGTCAAGGGACCCCTTTGAAAATGGTCATGACAGTTTTTCCTTGCACAAGTTGGGGCTTTATTTAACCTCCCTTGCGTTACACAACAGTATGTTCAGCTTTAAAACTGAGCTCGCTACAACCTTAAACATCACAGGTTGTGTTGAAGACATTAGTGGCGTCACAACGAATTTGCTTTATTGCGTTAACTTGGACAGACCTAGATATTTCAAAACCCCGTTCCTGTCTTTTGACATTCAGAAAGTCTCCAGATCAACAGTGCAAGTCAACGTGCATGAGTAAAAAGACATAGCGACAGTAACTTTAAATGAGGAGACTTAGGCAGTGACCAAGTAGAAAGGTTTGAAGAAATCAATGTAATATCATGATTTGCTATCACAGTACTATTTACATACCACTCTCTGGTAGTCATCAGGGTCACTGTGTTTGAACCCTAAAACAAGAAATATGGAACAGAAAAATTACATAATGTAGTATCATGTCATATCAAATGTGACTTTCTCATTTTGTTTTTCCTTTATTTGGTTTTACTCAAACAGACATTTACATAAACATACTTAATTAGATACAAATATGAAGTGAACCAACTTTTCCACTTTTTACAATGAAATTATAAAACACAGAAATGGAACATAGGGTGCTTTACATGTGAAATAAGATAAAATAAATAATAATAATAATAATATACAAAAAATTACATTTAGAAAAAAATAAAAAATAAACAAAAGAAGGGTGTTTTGGGAAAATATACTTTTTCCACTCCTTCCTACTGTCTCAAGATCAATGCATCCCTAATATGAGCCCTAATACATCTTATATACTCATTTAAAAGTAACCAAACACAGCAGCGTTTAGCTACATCCAGCAAACTTGCACTTGCACGTTTGCCATTGACCCTCTGCTTAAATAAGCCTTCTATCTACCAGCATGCCACACTGTGGAGGCGGGTCACCTTCATTACACAATTATCTATTTTACTAAAATAACGTGCAGATTTATGTGCCATTTTGTATGCCGAAGTAATCATTACCCTATTAAACATTAGCAGCATATGTTTTTTTCTTGTATAGCTGTGCAGATTTTGTCGATAGAGAGGATAATCTTAAATTGGCACTTTTGCGAACGGACCCTGGCGTAGGAAGCGTTGACATGACATGTATTTCCTGGCTGTGCTTTACTATCCAGCCTAATGGAAAAGCTTTTGTATGAGTATGGAGTATGAGCTACTGAAGAGTCCCTACCGTGAGCTCCGTATGCCCCTGCTGCCACCGCAGAAGCCCCTGAAAGAGCTGCTAACCTTCGGACAATAACAGAAGCGGTCATGTTGTGAAGTAGCGTGTGTGTATCCGACAAGAAGACTGACGTCAATGATGCCTTCACTTGCCTTATGTAAATTCCAACCTCCTATAATGTAACACAACCATGCCACAGAGAGGGGAAGAACAGAAATACTGTTTTAAGTTTATGCTTTAATTGTTTATTGAATTAATAAAAAAATATTAATGCTCAAATTAATCATACACTTATCTGCCTTTAATTAATACAAAACGTTGGCATAGCTAAAATAACATCATATACACACATTTTTTTTTTTTAATTTCAAAATCACAGTATACATAGTAACAAAAAAAACATTAAAATCATTTACATACAAAAGAAGCATAGCGAAAACATAAACAAAGAGCTGTGCCAAACATTAAAAAAAAGACCACGTGAGAGTATGCCAATTATTTCACTTAAAAACATTAAAGATATTGCATACATTCATTGTTTTCATTGCTTTTTTGTTTTTGTGAAGAAGAAATTGTTCCAAAAGATTCATTTCTTTCATAAATACAAAGAAATTAGGCTTTTTTTATGGTAAATTTACACTTGTGAATGTGGAACTTTGCAAGAATTAAAATTAAATTAATAAGAAAAAATGCTTTACTGTCTTTGTCACTGTAGCAGACAAATATAATATCTCTATAGTACAGTGGAAAAAATCTGAGAAAATGTTAAAATTATTGACATCTTTCCACAATTCATATGTAAATTTACAGGACCAGAATAAATGAGAGCAAGTTTCAGGATTTGATTCGCAGAGAGAACAATTTACATCTATACGTTCACAGGAAAATCTAAATGTTTCACTGGATAGAATCTGTGGATCAACTTAAATGACACCTCTTTTATCTGATTCGTTAGAAGGAACTTTTGCGGTAAGGACCAAACTTTCTTCCAGTCAATATCACTAACAAAATTACTCCAAAAAAATGTTGCTGCCGGAGTAGAAACCACGCTGTCCTGAAACAAGGCCCTTATCCTGGAGTTTGCACCTCCATTAACAGAAAAACATACACACATATTTTAGCTTCCTCACTTCTGTGGCATTACACCACTATTTTTTGAGTCGTCCGTATGTTGACCTAATTACGACATTCCCCTGGGTCATGAATGCAGCTGCCAGGCACTTCCGTTATCCATTGGAGGCTTGAACCAAAATGGTGCCTGTCGTGCTTCAGTTTCAGCCCACTGGGCAAATTTCCTAACTCTACCAAGTAGATGTGACACTGACATGACACTTCAGCAGTCGTGTATTACCTCTAGGCTTCGTACTCTGGCTATGCAGCCTATATCGTGTGAGTGTATAGGCAATTTATACTCATATGGTTGGTCAGTTCTGCTCTCGTATGCAAAAGACGCTATGAAACCAAGATAAAAGTAAAAAAAAAAACACTTTATTCTATTATTATTTGTATTCTTATTTTGTGTGTTAAACCTGACGGCTGAGTTTGGAGACAGACAAGCTGAAAATCAAACATTTTTATTTTCTACCTTTAAGGTTTCACATCTGAAATGCATTATTCATGTACGGGGCTGAATTATACTATTGTGCTGCTTTTGTATGAATAATTAATTTCCCTCCACAGAGGGGTTGCTTGGCTTGAGAAAGGGGATTTTTTCTGCTGCCCTTTTTTCAGCATCACCGTATGCACCAAATTGCACATAACACCGAATGATGGGCTCAGCGGTGCGGAGGGGTGCATTAGCGTGCAGCACTTTGCAATTTGTCCATCGCTGCAATTTAAAAACTGGTGAATTTTTTCTGCTTTAGTGAATTACTTCCTAATGTTTGATGTGTTTTGAGGTGTTGAGGTCTAATGCTGATGTTACCCTGTGATGGAAATACACTAATACCTGCAGAGAGCCCACCAAGAGGGGGTGCTGTATTGCTTTCTCATCTGCCAAAGTTCGTCCATTATGTGTGTGTGTGTGTGTGTGTGTGTGTGTGTGTGTGTGTGTGTGTGTGTGTGTGTGTGCAGGGACCTCTTCCAATTATCATATTGAAATTACACAGGGTCACACTGCATTACTGGAGAGCCGCTAAACCGCTGTTTCCGCCGAGCCTCGTCCTTAGCTGACTTTGACACAGCGTTAACACAATGCATACAATTAACCACATCTTAATGACCATGTAGCTAATTAAAAATAAGCCCTACAAGCCCTCATCAGCAACTGCGAACTGATATGGAGGACGGAACATGCCAAAATAAAAAAATTAATCGATAAGTAAATAAATAACTTGATAAGTAAATAAATGTCATTAAATGTATGTTGCTATAGCAAATATAATATTAACAATGCATGTAGCCATTAATTAATTGATGAAGTGTGACATAAATTGACATTTTTGTTTTAAGTTGCTTCTTTATTTATTTATCTTTGTATTATTTCCCTAATTTTTTACTGTTCTGTTTAATTTTCCCTTTTATTTATTTATGTACAAATTTTTATTAATTTGTAAATTAATTTATTTTCATTAATTTTTAATTTATTTTGTATTCATTTATTTATTATTGTATACTTTTTTATTTAAATATTTATTTTTGTATAATGTTTTTATTTATTTTGTATTCATTTTAAATGTATGTATTTATTTATGTATTTATGCATTTTTTTATTTATTTATGCACGATTTTCCCTTTGCATTTCACCCCTTATTTATGTCCCCAAACTTATTTATTTCTGTATTATTTTCTTTATACATTTCTTTATGCATTTCTGCCTCATTAGGAAAATGAGGGGGCTGTCACTCAACATGTGTCATGGAGTCAGATTGGCTAAATGTATTTTAAATATTATTTTTTCTACATTTAATGGCATATTTATTCATTTATCGAGTCATTTATTCATTTTTTGATTTATTTTTGAGTTTGGCAGGTTTTGTCCTCCATAAACTGAACCTGTAGCCAGTGAGCGGTTATGTTCTTGACTTTTCTATTGGCATGATTTGCAGGTTGTATGCAGAAGGACACTTGCTTACTGTGAACAAGAATCCACTCAAAATCCACTCACACACACACACATAAACACAGGTCATTTTCATTCTGGCCCATGGCAGATGGGACAGCGAGGACAACAATGAAGTATGGCTTTACATCTTGTTTTCACAGACAAGCAGCAAATTATCTCCAAGTCCCAGCAGCCGCGTGCCGTGAGGTTCCTCCAAGAGCCAACATCCATCTCACTTCAGCCAGCCCATCTCTCCTCTCCTCTCTAGCGACTGCTCTACTCACCGCCAAACCTCGGTGTGTTTGAGTATAGAAGCCTGTACATGTGATCTCCTCAGATTGTTTGACCCCGGGCCTGTCTTGTCGTGATCAAGGAAACATTCGGCCTTCGCAAAAACAGTCAAGTGCACGACAAGCAGGACATTACTTGCTTTGAACGAGGAAATCGAGTGAGCGCTTCTCGCAAAATAAGAACTGGTATCTTGTCTTGCAACCTACACATTTACACGACAGCTGCTGTTGTGCTTTATTTCATCCCGTTGCAACCTGTTTGTAATAAGTATGACAATGACAAAGAAAGATGCATCCAAGGAATGCTTCCATTTCCACATTTTAAAGAGGACCTAGTATGCTTACTATCAAGTGCATACTTGTATTTTGGATTCCTAGAACATGTTTATATGCTTTAGGGGCCGTGCAGCTTTTCTTCTCTTTCCAATGTGCTTGGGAGGTTGCGCTCCTGTCCGCCTGCCGTTACTAAGCAACCAAACCCTGCGTGCCGCGATGACGATGATGATGACTTTACAGGAAGCCTCACTGAGTAAACTAAACCCAGTCGAAACAAAGATAAATTAATTTCCAGCACCGTAAATCTCCTCTATATTTACCATACACTGATATTTACGGAAGAAAGAAAAGATATCTACCGGATGTGATTGGTTGTTCCTCGTCACATGGCATGCAATGTGCGCTGCAGCATTTCAAAATTTATACTATTTTTATCTCGGGTGTAGCCGTCTCGCCCTGAAAAATAGGTGCTTGGGAATGCTTACGCAGCTCGACGGTGTCTTCCTTGCATCTACAATGGATTTTAGGGCGCAAAAAAACGCGACTTGTACGGCCCCTTAAGGTTCAAAAAACACTTTCTCATACCAGCTGTGCTGCAGCACCTCTTGCTACCCTCTGTCTGTTACTTGGTGACATCATCAAGTTACAGTAGAAAAGGCCAGACTTCAAGCGAGGCGTTTCAGCCAGTTCAGGAGCAGTGTTTCTGTGGGGGAGACTTTGTAACTTTGCAGAACTTTTACATGCACAAAAAAAATGTATAACACACTAAAGGAAAGGGAAAACGCACAAAAGCACAATAGGTCCTCTTTAAAACAAGTGTATGCGCACCTAGAATCTCTCTTTTCTTTCAGCTTAATGTGCCGCTGTGCGTTGTTTTGAAAATCCAATCTCCCATTCTTGTTTGCTATATTGTTCGGCATGTCTCGTTGCGATGCATCTTTGTTTAACGCAAGGCAAATAAAGTGGAAACAGCCGGTCTCGTCAACATAAAAAAATAAACATTCTGCTTTCTTTTTCGTTAGCAAGTAACAAGACAGATGGGAACACCACAGCGAGTGAGATACACTCTGAGTGGTGTTTTCTGAGATGGGAATCAAGCATGGTCATACTGTCGTATAATATCATCCATCTCCACTGTCACACTCAGAGTTTTTCTTGTCTAAGAGTGGAAATACAGCAAAAATCAAAAGCAGGACGGCTCAATCCCGCAAGCGGTGAAATATCCTTTGTGCGCCGAAAGCTGTGCCTGCTGGGTGGCGTGCTCCCTCCCCTCCCGATAGATTTAAAAAAAAAAAAAGAACCCAACATTTCTGAAATTCTCAATTAACCTTGATGTGTTGTGACGGTTGCAGCCCTTCACTGTCTTCGGCTCGCTTTGAGGAGCCGCAACCACCAAGCCAATTATCTCTCTGTTAGGGCGCTTTCATGTCTCTGTGATGTTTAGTCACAAATGTACGTATTGTGCCCCGGTGTCACAGCTTTTCATGCTCCAGCTCTGTCACTCGTCGATGTCGTTACATCCCTTTCAGCGAGGAGGGAACGGATGAGGGGAGCGGGTGAGGAAGGGAGGGATGGAAGAGACGGGCCTGTCGAGTGACATTTTGTCTGGGCGTCCAGGCTATTGTGTGCTAGGGGAGACAACACCAGTCATTGCCATTACACTGGCTGGCACACACACACATACACTGGACCAAAACAGCCTCAGGTACACACACACACACATACACACACACACAATAGCATTTGTCTCCATTTTCATGTCAACACTGAAAAATATTGTTTTGTGGATGTTTTCAGCTCCATTTTCTTCTTCTTTTGTTGAGCATGGCAGGTTGTGATACTGAGCCGACTGCATGTGCAATCAAAGCACATTATTAATCCACTGAATGATATTCAAACCAAATCTTAATGTCAGCTTGTTTGTCCCCAGCATTTTTTTACACGAAAACAAACACTCAGGCATGCACAACAAGCATGAAATCTCAAATATGCATACACACACACACACACACACACAGAAAGTTGCGGTTTCAGCGGGCTCCCCACGCCGAGCGAGCATAATTAGCACACTCGTTAAGCTCATCTGCATCTCTCTTCAAAGGAGATTGATGCAAATGGGTAGGATTTAGCCACCGGCGGCAATTAGGCCAAGAGATATCCGAGCTGGAGAAAAGTCGGTTCCAGCGAGGCAAAGTCGGTTTCATCGCGGGGAATAAATGCATTTACTGCCTCTGCACTGAGCGCATAATAGAATCCAAAATGAATGCTTTCATTTACTCTCGTGTCAAATCAAGTTCGGCTTAATCACGTTCGGTACCGGCCCTCCTGGTTATCACATGATCCTGGGCTTTAAGGTACAAGTATGAATCCTGATATATCCTGTTCCTCTGTTCCGTAGAGCTCCATTGTTGTCTAAAAACACATTAATGAGCCACACCGTTGCACTGGGTGTTATGTTCCTTCATTACCGTGAACGCGCACACTAATTTTGACTCAATCCCACATACACCATCCTGCTGCAAGAACTAGCACACAAAATGTGTATTACACTGAAAATACTCCCAAACAAATGCAATATTGACTCATATTTGAGAAGCATTTGCTAAAAACTGGCAAGTGGAGTGAGGAAAAACTGGCATGGTCATTTTCAAAGGGGTTCTTTGACCTCTGACCTCAAGATATGTGAATGAAAATGGGTTCAATACCTCCCTAAAATAGACAAAAAAACAGGTCTATTGTGTGTCTCAGAGAGTTGAGTAATTAGAATAACACTTAAATGTAATCTACACAGTAACTATGTTTACATAAGTATTGCATGAACTGCGTGGCTGCCACGGACTCGTGTTGATTTTGATTTGCCCGTCCTTGACCTGGGGTCATGAACAAACATCACATCCTGTTGTTGAATGCTTCCTCTCTCTCTGACCTCTGCGTTTCCCATCATTGCTCCATCTACCTATTAGTTTACGCTTGTGTGAGCGTCAGAAAGTGAGATACAGAGAGACAGCGAGGCAGCGGATTAGCCGGCGAGCATCTTAATCAAAGCTGTCACCCAACATGTTTTCCACTCACATCGTGGCTTCATCCTAGAGGCTGCAGCGGCTCAGGTCATCCATCTCATTCACTTTACCTTGCTTATTCCTGCCGTCTTCCAGCTCCATCAGTCTGTGTTTTCACACCTCTAATGAGTCCCCTTCTGAATGCTTGTTTTTCTATATAACAACACCTGATTTTCGCACTGATGGACATGCAGACGCCTGGAGCTAAATCCAGAGGCGGGAGTAGGAGGGATGTTTGTGTCCATAAGTTCAACATTATGAGGCTTTTACAGCTCGGTCGCTGGGAAGGTAATGTTGGCATTGTACGTTTCTGCAAACCACCTTGAATGTTGATGTTTTCGCATTTGGTCAGAGCAAGGGACAATTCAAGTCAAGTCAATTCTATTTGTGTAGCCCAATATCACAGATCACTATTTTCCTCAGGGGGCTTTACAGTACAACCCTCTCATCGGATAAGGAAAAACTTCCACCAAAAAAATATTTGAACAGGGAAAAAATGGAAGAAACCTCAGGAAGAGCAACAGAG
Organism: Sebastiscus albofasciatus; assembly: GCA_916701655.1. Taxonomy (NCBI): domain Eukaryota; kingdom Metazoa; phylum Chordata; class Actinopteri; order Perciformes; family Sebastidae; genus Sebastiscus; species Sebastiscus albofasciatus. The sequence goes on from CAKAOI010047775.1 coordinate 52,890, forward strand.
GATGGATCCCTCTTCCAGGATGGACAGATGTGCAAAAGATGTCATGTGTACAGAGTAACAACATAAGGAAATCACAACATAGACAATCCATATGACAAAAAATGATAATGTGAACATATACAAGATGAAGAGATGGATCCAGGAGGATGACAAGCAGCTTCACAGCATCACCAAATAGACAGAGCCTGAGCAACACGACCTCCTCTCCACCATGTCACCTAGTAAAAGGACCAGATTTTAGTTTTTAGTTCACAGTTGCTCATGTAAACGTATGTTTCCCAAGCCTATAAGCCCCTTTGGCCTGAACTGAATTGAGAGGCTGAATCTCCTGGAGGACGGAGGTCCAACACAGAATGAGGCACCAAGAGGCAGAGAGAGGTCCCGAGAACGTAGTACAACGAGCAACGTGATATTGAGCAACAGTTATTGAAAGTTAGGTGATATAATAATGAGTATAACAAGCGAGAAAGTTCGAAAAGTGTGGACGGGAGTGATGGTGGATGGGTCAAACAAACACAGGACTTTCACCTGCTAACATTGTTACGCTTGTTATGCAATGTTATATAAGAAAGTCCGCTAAGGGCAGTTGTTATACGTTGTTACGGTTGTTACGGTTGTTACGTTAAGTTGTCTGTGTGAGATGCACCAGGCTTTCAAGGAACTACAATATAAACCCATCCGCGTCAATATTAAACACTCAGGGAAAGAGGTTGGTGACATGGGTGCTGGTTAGCTAAGGGGACATCAATATGTGACGAGTTAGGATGAGAACGTGTCGGTAGTTTCGTTGTCTAAACCTAACCAATAGTTTCACAACGTTACCCACATGGCATTGTGTTACTGTAAGCATGATACAAGGCTGATTTTGCAGGAACGTACATTGTTTTCTGGCGTCTGGTTTGGGATTTTAAAACTCTAACAAGGCAAATGTTGGCTACAAAGGTGATCAGCAGCCTGAATTCTTCCATCAGAGGAGATTAATTGAGGAGAGGAGGGTGGTTTGGCTCTTTGGAGACATCTGATATGGAAGGAGGAGAGCAGGTTGTTGGAGGTTAAGTCCAGCGCCCAAGTGGACAACCAGAATTAGCGGTGAAAAATGTAGATAGCAGTATCAGGGAAGTTTTCTTTGTTTGGAGGAGCGAAGAGGAACAGAAAAGAAAACCTTTGCAGCATCTTCACGGCAGAGTTTTTTATAATCCTGGGCTCATTAGTCACGTACCTGGAGAGAAGTTGGAGATGGGGAGCAGGAAGTTGAACCAAAGAGGAGATGTGTTTTATTGGCAGCGTCTCAAAGGAAGGTATCGGGGGAACATTTTCACAATGGGAAGTCTTCATACATCAGTGAATCACCTCCATGAGGTGAGTGGCAGGTCCCTCATTTAATGCTGCTCTTCTTAACCGCTGTATTATCTTAAACCTTTTTTACATTTACATGCGCAAGAAACATACATCGAAGCCAACGATCTGCTCCACCTTAATCCATCCACCGTGGTTTATTTTAATAGCACGTTTTACTCTGGAAGAATATTTTTTTTCCCCTTCATTTTCATTTTCTAAACACTCACCTTAAAATGAGAGAGGCAGGGGCCTTAACTATACAGTTCATCTGTATGCAGCTTTCAAAGTAAGGCTATTTTTTTTATTTTTTTACTGCTGTTATCTATAATTGCAAAGAAGACATAATTACCTTTTGCCAAGTTTGGCACGGAAGACAGACAAATACATTGAAAGAAGTATTTTCAGAGCTGCACTTATTTTTGACGACATAAAGGTGTGAAAATATCTCATTAAAACAGGAAATGTTATTCTGTTTTACCACAAATACCCGGGAGGCAGGTAGTGATCATTTTAAGATACAATTGTTAAGTTATTAAACAAATTCTCTCAGATTTGCACCCATTTTTTGGGGTAACACTTCATTTTACAGGTCAGAAAATGTCATGGTAATTAGGTGATAATTAGCGAGTAACCTATCTGATGCTATTGCAGCAGTATGCTAACCTCTCCAGGAGACGCCATAGTTTTAGTTTTAGTTTAGAACGATGATCTCGCATGATCTCATGACAACGTGAGAATCCAGCTGCCGTGCAAGTTAAGTACGCGTACGTTCTGTGTGGACGTCCGAGTGCCGCCAACTGCCCAAACATGTCCACATTGTCTACTTGTGTGGAACGCGTCCTCCAAGCAGACATCATAAACAGAACTACTACGCGTCCGTGGCGTCCGCAGCAGTCCGTTTAGGAGTATAACCAAGGCTTTAGCATTGAAGAATTGCATTTGGTGGCACCCCGGTAACTCACCTGTTGGAGCTGGTGCCCCATGTACAAAGGCTAAACCCTTCCAATCGTTTCCCTTTGCTGCATGTCTTCCCCTCTCTCTCTCCCCCTTTTAATAACTATCACTGTCACTATCAATAAAGGCAAAGCTGTTTTTAACACACCAGGGAAATAAGGGTGAGTGTGGTGATTGTTCACCACATTACTCTGGACATCCACAGACCTCAGCGTGAACCATTTTCATCGGAACTACCTCCTTCTGACGTAATCGTCCACATGCAAACGTTTGGTACTGAGGTGTGAGGATTATCCAGCAATCCAAGTCACTGTGCTCCCATGGACATTAAATCTGCATGGCCACTTGGGGGGCATCTGAACAAACTGAAAACACAACACTGCCATATTATCAGCTCATAAAGTTATTATACTATTATAATATATGGCCTTAAAACCAAAACAATGCGCTGAAATAGGCTAAAAAGCTCCATAGAACTGAGAGAAATTGTACAATCAGGTGATCATTTTCTTTCACATCACTCATTTGATCCATTGCTTTATGAAATTATTGATTCGTGCAGCTTTAACCTTTTCCACTACAGTGCCTATTTCACTGCAGTCAGGTGTGCCCATCCTGCAATACCTCTACTTTTCCTTTTCCTTACATCTTACACACCCTTTTATAATGAACTAGCTGCTCCATCCCTCTATGTCCATTGCAAATCCACAGAGTAATCTGTCAGCCATTACGCTCTGTTGAACAAATTGCATGTATTATCTTCAGTACATTGTATTTGTTTAATTCTTATCTGAATCCTCCTCTCTGCTGCTGCAACAAGCCCAGTTTCCCCACGGGGACCATTAAGGTTCCATCTAATCACCTAATCTAATAATGCTGAAAAGTTCAAGTGTGCTACACATCGCGAGCAAATTGTTGCTTTAAGCCGAACGTCATCCATCTGGAACGCCGATGTGGCTCGTGATGGAGTCGTTGAGATGTCTGTCATTTGGATACTCCTCCCAGAGGAGCCACTTTCTGCTTTCATTATGTTGATTTAGCTCCGCTCCTTATGCCGGATCCCCATTTGCGAATGCTTTGCTCACAAGGCAGCAAGCTGCAGTGCAAACAAAAGGAATGTGAGCAGTGGGTGAATCAAATATATCAAAAACAATTACAGTCAGCAAAATGTGAGGCCGGGATTAGGCTGCCTAATAACCTGGGAAATGATGTCTCGTCCTGCTTATTATTCATAATGTTCATGTGGACACAGAAACACACACAGACACTCAAGTGTGCTGGACAAATGAATCCACACACACACTAGTGTTTGTACTGCTGTGTGTGTGTGTTTGACAGTGATCAAGCATGATGCAAAGTGTTGGCTTTATGGATGATTCCGCTTTATTACAGCTCAACTCTGGTAATATGTTTGTAGTTTTGGTTATCCTTTCTTTCCGCAGCATTGGGCATGTTTTTTTCCTGGTGCAGATTCAGCTTTGTCACACAAAAAGGCGTTTGAATAAATGCACAAGGCTAAAGCATGCAATTAGAAAGCTGTTCGTGCTTTTGGCATGTCTTTTGTACCCCATGTCAACACATTCTCACTCCTAACTCGTCAAATACCTGCTTGTTCGCTGTTCCTTGGCATCGGAGACCGAAAGATGACTTGGAAGCTCATCAGGATAACTGTTTTTAGTGTGGTATTTTTGCAACACACAATTATCGCACTCATAAAAAGACATACAACCTCACGTTGTGTCAATCACGTTTACGCTCCGACTCCGAAACTTTCATCCATCATTAAAATTTCATAACAGGTTTGATTTTCTGCGTTTTTCTGCATCCGTCAAAAGCCAAAAGAGGGTTGGCATCTGATTCACTGCGTATCGAATAAAGAGATAATAAAGAGATCTTAAAGATAGATTTTGGCAGATGATGGCAGAACAGCTTGGAATCAGGGATGGTTGCAAAACAAAAGGAGCTAAAGAATAGCTTCTTGCTAATGTCATTCATTCATTAGCCCTACTTGGGACTAGCGCTAGTGATTGCACCCACGTAGTTAATTCAGTTTTGACTTTGACCAGACTTGGCGTGTAAAGACCTAAAGAATAGAAGGAAATTGTTATTTTTCAATCTAAAGGCCTCAAGTAAAAAATAAAGTTGGATTAAGGCTATGACAGATGTGATGAATCCAACAATATACAGCACAACTGGACTGCAAGATGTGTGTCTGAGTGTGTGGGATTGACATTTGCCGTCGTCCATCACCGCTAAAAGAATAAGAGGCCTCCTCCGTGCTTATATCAAATAAGCACATTCTCCCTTTATGTGAGTTTACTATCTCCGTACCATGAATAATACATCAGCTCCTCTCTCTCAGCAGGGTCCCACACTGTACACACACACACCCACACACACACACACACACGCTGCACAGGCCCAAGTGTAGACCTGGCATATGAACCTATTAATGTTAATAATGACTACATGTGCATATATGATCACAAGGCCATAAACCCAAAGTTTCTGGGGTGGAGGAAGTCATGAAAAATGCAAAGTCACACTGTGCAGGTCTCTTTCTTTATGCCTCGCTGTGGCAGCCGGCATCAATGGGACATGTGGCGCTGCAATTAGCACTGGCCGATGCATGGACGTGGGGACTACGCCAGTGCTCAGATGGGTACAATTTAAAGCAGATGCTACTATAACTAATGAGGTGTGTATGTGTATTTGTGTGTGGTAGGGGGATGCTGAGTTATATAGAGAAAAAGCGGGAGGGGGGGAAGGATGGCATACGATGGGAACCAATGCAAGTTTAGCATTAATCTAGCAGGCTTCCCGCTGCTACAGATCAGAGAAGAAGGATACGATCCCCGACCCCAAGGGGCTGGAGGCTCGCTGAGGAGCAGAGATAGAGGAAAACAGAGGGAGGGAGGGAGGGAAGAGTAACAGCGCAAGGTAGAGGAGTTCTGAGCGAGCATGGGAAATGGAAGACGGATCGAGAGCGTGGTAAGGAAATCCCCCCACGAACCCCATCGGGGGCCGCATGCTCTCTGAGTGAAGAAGAGGGAGGTGAAAAGAACAGGATTACTGTAACATGGGAGTGGATGTTAAATAAGGGGAGAAGGTGGAAGAAGGTGTGGAAAACCACTGGGAATCCACTGGGAGAGATTTGCTGAGAGATGAGCCGGAGGAGGACGAGGTGTATTAGTTTCACTGAGGAGATGTTCATTACTTTTGGCAGTGTAATTTGGTACATTGGTACCTATGATTAGGGAGCGTGTTGTACATTCAATTTAACTTTAGATCTCACTTGACCTTGAATCTATTAAGGATTTAGCAGCTGGAAGTTTAATTTGATGAATGTCTAAATCTCACTTTGGCTTGGTAAGCAAGTAACATTGATGACCCTTGATCAAATCACATGCAGTAGTCATCTGACTGCAGGAACAGAAAGATATCAACACTGTCAGACATAGATGAAAAGCTTTCCTGTGCCGAGACCAAGTGTGCTCATCTAGAGGGCAGTAATGCATCATTCTGCTGTTTGCTATTAAACCAACATTTCATTATTATATTAAAGCAAAGGGTCACACCTCGAGGTGACTGACAATGCACAGCCATGTTTACTGCTAAACGCCATTAACGCTCCGTCGAACTACATAATGCTGAAGCTATCATTCTGTCTCAACACCCATTCTCAGTAGCTGCTTCTTCAACCCCCCACAATAAACGATGTTCCAATAAATTAATGACATTAAAACACGAGGCTCAAACGTAAATCAAACCCTCACGGTTGATAAGTGAGCGTGCGAGAAGCAGAGCAGGATGCCAGGAGGTGAAGAGCGAGAGGGTGAGAGGAGGAGAAAGCAAAGGTTGGGAGAGCACCGGTTACCGGCCCGGAGGGCGGATGCCTCGTGGTGGAGCGGGAAGAGAGAAAGAGAAAAGAGAATAAATGTGAAGCTACAAGGAAGTCAAGAAAGATTACCTTTGATGAAGTTGGAAGTAAAGAAGGGTAAATCAGTGTAAGGGACTCAGACAGGGCGTGATGTGTAAGAGGTTTAAAGGTGTAAGGGTGAGAACACGGAGGACAAGAGAAGGGCACAGAGGGTGAGATCCTGGACTTCCTGAGTCACACTGTATGAGTGTGCAGCAGTTAGAACGTAATCACTGCTGCAGGAACAGGAGGAGAACGAGCACATTTCATTAAAAGTGCATTGTGCAGTTCCTCTGCCTCTCCTGGCAAGCTAGCATCCAACTGTGGCAAAGCCCAGTCTCTTTTCCCCAAAACAGCTTTGTGAATTAAAAGCTCCTGGCATCCTCCTGCTGGAGTTTGTTCTCAGCTACAGTTGGAATGACATCTTTGCAGGCCTTTTCTCTCCCACCGAGGAGTAATAATGACTCCTATAATGTACCCCCGTGCACAGGTGAGTGTTTGCCATCCTTAAAATTAGTCATAAACAATCAAATAATTGTTCCTCTTTGATATTCAATCTCGGTGATAGCGCGGTGTGCAAACAGAAGGGGATTTGCAGGCGTGCTCGATAGGTCAGGTTGCAGGAAAAGTAAATTAGGCGGAGAGAAAATGGGCTTTCTGCACACTCCGGGAGCCTTAGACAGAAAGGTTAATGGCTTTATGAGATTGCAATGACATATTATTGCAAACACCTCCGAGCAAACAAATTATTTGATTGTAACATGGCAGAATGTAGCAGTTGTTACAGCGGCCTGTTGTTAATGGCATATTAAATCCATGTGTGATAACGGCTTACAGCTGCATGGACATGTGCATGTTTGCATTTACATATGTGACAATGTACGCCTTTACATGTATGCATGCTTAAAGCTGGAGTAGGCAGGTTGGAGCAGACATGATTAAAAAAAGTCACTATATCCTGATTGTAGTGCATGACACAGGCAATCTGAAAAAGGTCCACTTGAAAAGGTAGTCTCGAGTATGGATCAACGAACCGTGCCCGAGTACGGTATGGAGCGTTAACACTAATCAAATTGAACTGGACTTTGGGGTCAAGTGTACTCAGATTTGAGCCCGGGTACATGATGTGAAAGCATCCTATAAGAACCAAGAGGAGGTGCAGAAGTCTAGTTTTCTCTCAGTACACTTGAATTACAACATACTGAAAGGTTATTATGGAAATTTTTGCCCAATGATGCCAAAAAATATTCAGCCTTCTGCCTCTTTAACACATTACTTTCCCTTGTTCTGTTCCAACCGTTTCATTTCTGAGAGATGGGGAAAAGAGAACCGGAGCCTGAAGGGATCCCAGGACCCCGGGGGCCACATCAAATGGCCTTTTGACTGGTCACTTATGCGTAGAACTGAGCTTATCAAGCACAACCAGCTATAATGGTGCTCTGGAGGCGTGAGAACATACATAAACACTGCAGAGGAATTCTCCACAGAGCCGCAGCTCCCCCTGGGGCTCCACAGTGGCAAACTGACCTCTAACTCAACATATATCAGGAGCTGTATGTGTGTTTTTCTGTATTATGGGGAGAGCAAAAGGGACTGATACATGCTACCTATGTAGTCCATCAGAGTTGTGTGAAACAGTGAGGTGTGGGGGGGCTCAGCTGTCAGGTCTCCCCGGTGTACCATTACCTCTGATGCTTGGCTAGGGTCTATGAAGTGTTGGACATCAACTTCACCCCCGTACATGTAGACACACAGGCCCTCTACCTCCTCACCTTGCGCCGGTGGTATCACTGGGGGAATGTACATCCACCACCAAAGACAATTTGTCTTGATAGCCCAGATTGTAGCCCCCCAAAGCGTTCTCTCTCTCCTCCTCGCTCTCCGACTCATCTGTGTCCCTCAGGTAGCCGGATGTGTCCGAGGGCAAAAAGCACGACGGGCTGACATGATGTTTTGGCTGATTGACGACAGGCTTGCGCTCCCCCACATGAGCAGAGGAGCAGCCTGTTTCCCCTGGCCTGGGGTTTTTTATACCACTAGGAAGTGAATGAACACTGGCACATGGATGTTGAGCAGTAAATCTTCTCTACAATGAGATCTGGATGCGTGCCTGAGAGGGCGTCATTTGGATACGACCGGGGGTGGCGCTCATTATACTTCTGCTTAAGTGACTGCAGATAGCAGCGTGAAAACAAGCAAAGATGGAGCATAATTCAAAGTTGTTGTTGTTTTTTTTTTTTCCTCTGAGCTTGCAATTCCTGGCAGGCACCAGCCCGCCGACTATGGATACATGACTCTGCAGTGGGAGAGTGACTGAGGCAGATGTTTGACTGCGACCCTGGTAATAAGACACACTTTGTGGCTGTGCTGCATCCAGAGGAAGCAGGTGCTGCCACCACACAGCCATTACCATCTGCATTGATGAGATCAGGGACTCAGCCATGCTGGATGTTGGATGGTTATTATCCCTTACAGGAAAAACATAAAATAAATAAATGTACAAGGTGGTGAAGTCAGCACAAAAAAAAAACAGTAATTATAGTAGTGGTTGTATAATATTCCAAAAGGGAGCTGTAGCGCTGATTAGTGAGTGCATATCCTAATCTTATTGTATATTATATCATGTTTTATCTCCTGTGGTATCACTATAAAAGTCATTTAAATACCCCCATTTGGCACTCACAAATACTGCTGTGATATTTATCCCTCGGTGATTAACATGTTTAGCCTCCTATAGGGGATAAGCCAGGCAGAAATACATGTGTTGAAAGGGTCAACTATGATGGATGGAGAGATGGTTGGGGAAGGTAAGTGTAGCGGCAGCTTGCTCTAAACCGTCCTCGCCACTTCTAGCAGGATGTAAAGGTTTCTGACTCACCTAGACTACCATGTCCAACTTCCACCTTCTGCAGTCACTGAGTCTGTGATCTGTGTGGTCAGAAAAATTGTTGCTCCCCATCCTGCTCCACTGAAGCCTAACTGACATTAACCATATACTTAAAGGGACACGGCCACATTGTTCAATAGCAGGACGACTAGAGGAGCACATCTTAACAGGGCAAAACACACATCATTGAGTCTATATAGATCAAAATCCCATTCTATTACATGACTAACTAACCTCAATTATAATGCATGTCAAACATTTTTGATGGCATAACACAATGCACTTTTTAAATGATAATCAAATGCAAAAACTGTAAATAATACAATATGGCTCTTACAGTAAGGATTTTTATTTAACCTTTATTTAACCAGGTTAGTCCCATTGAGATTAAGAACCTCTTTTCCAAGGGAGACCTGGCCAAGACGGTCAGCAGCAAGAACACAAAGTTGCAGACACAGACACAAATAGAGATAAAATACAATTCACACTAAACACTAAAAGCACTACAATTTGCATTAAAAAAGAACTATCTAAAGACAAATGGGGGGACAAAAAGGAACTTTTCTGTGAGTCAGCTGTACAACAAGGGAGCTGAAAACATTGGCATGCCATAGAGTCTGCTTCTAAAGCCTTTATTTGAGATTTAAAAATGTTTAATGATACCAGCTCCTTGATGGATGGAGGGTGATGGTGGAAAAAGGGGAAAAGATGCAGGATGGATGAGGTGGTGGAAAAAACGTGGCTCGTGTGGTATCACTATAAAAGTCATTTAAATACCCCCATTTGGCACTCACAAATACTGCTGTGATATTTATCCCTCGTGATTAACATGTTTAGCCTCCTATAGGGATAAGCCAGGCAGAAATACAAGTGTTGAAAGGGTCAACTATGATGGATGGAGAGATAGATAGATAGATACTGATAGATAGAATAGTTAAAAGTGAATATAGTGCAGGGTAACAGCTGTGATGCACGACTATTAAAAAAGTGAACATAGTGCAGAAGAGACTGTTAAAAGTGGGTATAGTGCAATATTATCTGTCCTGCAGACCGTCCTCCTTTGTCAATATTATATATATTTTAACTGAACTATAATGCATTCTTAAAAAAACATCACTTTACTGCTGATCAGCTGTCTAAAGGATCATCAGTAACAGTTTTCATGCAGTATTTCTTGAATTCTGGGACCTGATCTACTCATGTGAGGCTTGCACATTGTACATGATTGTAAAATCAGTGAATTAGCTTTATTGTTCTTCACTCACATGTTGTTATGGTTTGCATTCTGTGCTTGTAGCCAGCTAGAGACACACAACAAGTCTATTATAGCCTTTAATTGTATTTAGTGTGACTATTTATATGATGTCTGTAACCTGCTAAGTCTATTCATCTAGGCAAAACAATAATGTTTATTAAAATGTATGTAAAAAATACAACCTAAATAGTGCATTAAAACAAATCAGTAAGATAATGTAAAAGAAAGGTGGCTACATAATGTATCTTTAAACAGTAAATTAACTGTAAAATACTGTGAAATTAATACAAAAAACAGTTCAAACTGTATTTTTCATTAACGGTACAAAGCTGTAAATTTCGGCGACAGTATAATAATGTTAATTTATAGTAATATAAAGGCAACCCTGCTGCCATCAGTTCTTTACTGTTATTTTCCTGGGACATTCTTAACAGTGTGGAGAGATGTTGTACAGTTTGATGGCTCGGGGTGACAAAGGATTTCCTGAGTCTGTCTGTGGAGCACTTGGATGGTTGGGGAGCGACTGAGGTAAGGATGGATGGATGGATGGAGGGTGAATGGTGAAGAGGATGGTGGAAAAAGAGAAAAGATGCAGGATGGATGAGGTGGTGGAGGAAAAAAAAGAGGTTAGTATCCCTTTAACGTCTTCTGACGTCATGCTGATGCAGATCAGGATGGGAGAGGAGGAGAGGAGGAGAGGAGGAGAGAGGGATGCCTAGAAAAAAAAAATGAAACTCCTCAGCACTAATTTTTCCACATCTCTGCAGGAGAAGATGGAGACCTGCAGCTCTACGCGGATTAATACCTATTTTGAGTGAGCGTGTGTGTTGTCATCTCGACACAAACAGAGGTACATCTTTTTTTTTTTTTATTCTAGTAGAAAAAAGGACCATATTGAGGTCAGAGGAAAGCGTTGCCAAGGCGACCAGCTTGCATAGGGAGGGAGGACACTGCGGCGCGCGTCACACGCCGGGAGCGCGCGTTGCGAGGGTGCACGTGCGCGCGACAGTTTAGCCGAGGCGTGCACATCACAGCAGCAGCAGCAAGCAGCAAGCGGCATCCTTTTTTTCTTTTCCCAACACGAGACTACCGTGCAGTCTGTGCCCGCACACTGTTACCGAGCCTGAAGCTTGCACCACCACTTGGACTTGGTGTTCTGCGGCGTCTGAGGCTCTTCTGGAGGGGATTTATTGAGGATTTATCGACGAAAACGCCAGAAAAACGCTCAAAAACTGATGCTACCACCGGTCAGCACATGCAGGTGACACTTCTTTCCTCCTCCAGGGCTGTCAGATCTGTTTTAAAGCCTGCAGACAACACCAGTTATTTGGGGGGGTTATTTTTTTTTTGTTAAGGCCTCGATAAAAAAAACAGACATTCTTCCTTCAGCCTAGAAATTAATTAATATATTACTGGAGAAAGACGAGGATGGAGAATCATCCTCCAACGTTATCCTGCTGCTGGATGGGCTGTGTGATGCAGTAGAGCAGCTGGATTTTCTGTCTCCAGTCATGAAGTCTCACCTGGATTGAAGGAGATATAGTGTTGTTGTTGGATGGGGGGGGATGCATTTTTGAAGGTGGTGTTTTTTTTGTTTTTTTTTTAAGAAATAAGTACTTTTTTGCTGGCTTGCTGGAGGACGCTTTAGTGAAGAGGACAAGGAGGAGAAATCTCAGGAAAAATCAGTGGGAGTCTGGCACCACACCAGCACCCAGTGGATCACACATTAACAGGTAGGCTGCAGTTTACATGCTCAATGCTCATCTCTACTGAGGACATGGTTCTTACTAAAAACAAATCTGACACTAAAACATGCATTATTTCTCCTAATGTGCATCTAATAAGCATTTTTGATTATGTGTGTGTCTGTCTGTGCTAGAGGGTGTCTGTGATAGGCTGCTAGAGTGGGAAAATGTTAACAAATGTTGGATCAGAATCAGCAAAATGGGGCTAAAATGAGGGATTTCTAAAAATATTTTTTGAAAATGAATGTAGATACATGTTGTCAACAAGCCACTGGAAAAAGAAAATGCAATTGGAGTTGTCCAAATCATGTCTGCAAATGAATGTCTTGATCTTGTATTTGAGCATTTATTTATTTTTTGGGCCAAAATCTGTTGTATTAGTGTCAAAACCTGTTGTGACTGAGAAGCCGTGCTTCATGCAGAGGAGCTGAAGATGCATCCTCCTCTTCTCTCTCCGTACCATTAATGAGGACTTCTTGGACTCAGACCTCCTCTTGGTGGAACGAGAGAAACAGAGGCTGCTATTCACAGACGGGCTGAGCTTCGTTTCTGTCTTTCGTATAACATGCGGAATTTGTAGCTTTATTAATCAAAAGTGTTTTGCACATAATGGTTCTTTAATTGTGTATTGTCTGCAATAGTAGTGGAGTGGAAGGGGGGAATTTGACATGCAAACCAAGCCTGTGTTGCAGAAAGACGATGCACACACTCACAAAGGTCCCCCTTCAACAATTAAATCATCCTTCAACTTCATATCTTCATGGGGTCTTTATACTCAAAAGAGCCAGGAAACGCCATGGCTATGAGAACATATTCCCCCTAAAGGCTCCCCTCCACACACACACAAATAGATGCTCACACACATAGCAGGAAGAATGGGGCGCATTTATATGCTGTGGCGGGTGTTGTGGGGCATTCGGATCGGCAGGGCCTGCTAGATGATAGAATTCAGCAGGGACAAGAAGACCTCTGTTCTTATCTGCGGCGACGAGAAGGCGAAGGCAGCTCCGCTCGGCTTCTCTCCTTTGGTTTTAGGCAGCTAGTCTGCCCTATATAGCAGATAGGGACATCTCCTCTGTGGGGAGAAAGCATTTTAATGGAGGCGGAGG
>CAKAOI010047775.1:66116-76488 GCA_916701655.1 Sebastiscus albofasciatus
GTGCGACTGTCCGGGTGCTAAATAGATGTTGTCACAGAGGAGTTGTTATTTATCTCGGTGGCGGCTGGCTGGAAACTTTGAAGACCCGTGGAGATATTTAAGGGGGATAAAGGTGACACGCTAATGCATTGTGTAGAGTGATTGCAGGCATTTGTGTATGAGAGAGAAATATGTACACACAGAATGGGAGAAACGAGGGAGGTGGGGGGGTGGGAGGTTGTAGGGCATTTCTGCAGCAGTGCATTTTGGGTCTGATTTACAATACAAAAACACAAAGACCAGGTGGCCTCGTCAAGGAGGCCTGCACACTTCTTATGCGTGTGAGCATCCTCTGCATGTCATTTTTCTGTGTCCCAAAGCAAATGCATGCAAGAAAGACCCCTGAATACATTGCTCAACGCCTTCCATCGTGGGCAAGGTGCAGCAAAGCTGGAGGCAGATGGGGCTGAAGCGTTTCAAAGCACGTTGTCGGGTAGATTGATGGCTCCTAGCGCGGGTCGCTAAGCAGTCAACAGATGCAGGCTAGCGTTGTGACAGGGTGGGTTGAAATAGCCATCACAATCACACTTTCACAGCCCCCCTTTTTTTTTAAAAAGCCCCGTCCGTTCACTTCTAATTTTATCCCTCCACTATTCATTTTTTACTGTAGATAACAGCGACAGCAGGTCCCCCAGTGCGTCAGGATGTTGTTTTCTGACTGTGGCGGTGACAGCAGTTGCTTCTAATTTTAGATGAGAGATGTCATCTGTGTAAAAAATCTTCAGCGTTATGGCAGCTGACACGTTGACTGGAGACTCGTCTGATGAACGCTGGTGAAATTAAATGTTTGTTTAGCGAATGAATTAGTAAGAAATTAGCGCCGTTGTTCACATCTCCCTTCTGTTACTACGAGAAACCGTTGAGGAAGGGAAACTATGTGTGTCAGTCATGGCTTTGAAGGTGCAGAAATGTATTTTCAGGACTCACTTGCCGGCATAATTTGATTTCCCCAACTGCGAGAATATGTCTTCTACTTTTCAGCTAATAAGGTTCCGATGTGACAAACTGTACAGTTAGTGGTTGTGTGATTGATGGAGTATTGAATAATTGTGGGCACCTATTTGCACATTTGAAGGATTTGTTTAGAAAAGGTGACTGAGAGCAGTGCGTTTGACAGACACTTAATGAACACCTAATTAATGAAAGTACAGAATTATATCTCCCTAGGACTACTTGAGCTATGTCAATATTTTGGCAGATTTTATGACTACCACACTCCACCACCAAACCCTGTTTTCCCTGCTTCTCTAGTACAAAATAAAGCTGATTAAATGGAATAGCTCTACAATGGTTGCTCTTTTTTTTTATAAAGCAAGCCTTGGTAATTGACAACAAGCTGTTCACAATGGGAATATGCCTCTCTTTCTCCCTTGAGCACCAGCCTCCCCATGTAATCACCCATGTGTTTGTTGTCATGTGTAGAGTAGACTAGCGCTCTCCACCCACTGAATGAATTTCGACTTTTGCACTACCTCCCTCCTCCGCCAAAGACAGTACGCTTTTGTAAGACCGCATATACGCTCCGCACGACTCCTTTATCGCCTTTATTCCCCCGTCCGTGTATTAATTTGTTTCTCTTCTCCATCCATTTGTGGCCGACTCATTCATTTGGTTCAAAGGGAGCCCGACTGCTTTCTGCGAAGGAGTGTGTGTCGTTGCTATGGCAGCATCTTTTTGGAAGGATAAGCCCCGCAAAGATTTTTAAACCTGAAGCTTTTGTTTTGTTTTCGCCGGCTCTCATGTGTGCTCCCGCATTTGTCCGTGCATATTAAGGCTGCGAAATTAATAAAAAAAAACAACTGACATCACCGTATCGACTGCTGCAATGTCTAAATTGCTGGAGGCTGCATTTCTTTTCCCCCCATATGGTAAAGCCCAGTAAACAGTGCTCTCTGGGGCTGTGCAGAATCCTTACATGAAATCGTTATACCCAAATATTTGATTCCATTCAAAATGAGCAAACCTAGCAAATACCAGCATTAGCATATCTTATTTACTCCATTTTTTATAGCTGGGGAAAAAAGCAAAAGCTGGATGTCCATTTTTTTGTAATATTATGCAGGCCTTGCATGTGCTGAGTTATTGAGAGTAAAGGTCTTTGCACACCAAGTTACGCACAGAAACCTTGCACACTGAGTCTGATGCGTTTTAGTATTGTATTTGTTGCGAAAATTCGCGATACAAGACAAAACTGAACTAATTACGTGGGTGCAATGGATAGCGCTAGTCCCAACGGGGCTACTGAATGATTAACATTAGCAAGAAGCTATCGTTTAGCTGCCTAGAGCACAATCACTACTGTCTAATCTTTAATTCCCATCCCCAGTTTCAAGCTGTTATGCAATCATGTGCCACAATCTATCTTTAATTTCTGCATCTTTTATTTCTTTATTGTAAAGTGCTTTGTGCTGGGAGACAAAGTTTATCATGCCATTTCGGACGATGACGTTTGCACAGACGGTGGCTCTGACACCGTGTCCTAACTGGATGTCCGACTATCGCGCCGCATCGCGTAGCATCGGATGCTCTCTGTCCACACTGAAAATGTTAAATATGCACTTCTGTTACGTCATGTCAACAAACCACATACATATCAGCTGTGTGCTCCATATCAGAATGGAGACTTTACCGGATGTAACCACTTAAAAGACGGGTTTGTAGTACTTACTATCTATGTTTGTACTTTTTAAACAGAAAACATGTTTTACATTGTGATATTTACTGGAAAGAACATACAATATAGCCCGCCGTGCATCTTGCTCGCGCCAGGGACAAGATGCGACAACACCACAGGCAGTGAAAAACGCAGAAATCAAACCCGTTCCGAAAACTTCAATGACGGACGAAAGTTGATAGTGAATGTGATTGCCACAACGTGAGTTTGTATATATTTTTAAACGTATGGACGAAAAATACGGACATGGTACGCAAAGGCCTTAAAGATAAAAGATTATATGATATTGTTGAGGATTGTTCTCTGAGGAGAGGACCTCCATCTTCCCGGCTCATCCTGTCTGTTTTGTTGCCATTCTATTAGAGTGCTGGTCTCCCACAGTCCCTCCACAGTGGCCCATCTCTCCTTTGTCTGAGCCTGTTGAATGAGATCTTTGCTCTCTGGGGTGCAAGATGGAGACGAGGGGTTGAAGCCATTACTTGACTCAGCTCCATCCTTCCTCTCTCTTTCTCTCTGCCTCAGTCTTCTTCTTTTTCTTTACATTGCAGAGTATTTTCTGCTATTTTGCTTGTCCCCTCGTATTGTTTCTCACGTCTTTCCCTCACTTTCTCTGCCTCCTCCGTTTGTCTCCAAGTCGTCAGTCAACCTGAGGCGAACAGCACCATAGTGTCCCCTGTGGGCTCATTAAGGTTAGCTCAAGGTCGAACGCTCTCTGATACATTTTGATCGGGGGAAAAAAAACCCTGATGTTTGCTCCCCGAGTCTCCAGCCAAACAGCAGCGGGCAACCTTCGCATCGCCACTCCTCCCACGTCCCGTTAGAACCACGCTGACCACCGGCCAAGATCAATGAACATTTACTCCTCTTCTCTTCAAAGAGATAAAAGCCAAAGGAAGACGGAGAAAGTGAGAAACCACCCAGAACAGCCATCGGCGAGCTCTGAACTGCTAGCTCCTCTCTCATGTTGGACAGCGCAGCTCTACATTCCCTCTGACAATAGAAAACCTGCAAAGATTAAAACCACTGTTGAGTGATTTTTTCGAACAAATAATTCCCTTCATAATAGAGGTACAATGGGATTTCATGCTCCTGTGTTGCAGAGGCAGGCCCTGAATAGAAAGTGTGATACAGATTTGATGGAATCAACAGCACTGGAGTCAGCAACAGCCGGGATTAAATACATCCTGCTTCCCGGCCAATCAGATTGACTGACAGTCGGAATCCATGTTGCTTCGAGCAGTGTAGCTGATCCCTCTGGCAAACTGAGCGCATTTCTCTGGCGCGTCCATGGGAATTCTACCTGTGCGCTTTGTTTTTGTCCTTAATACCCCCCTGCAATCCTTTTCATAGTCCAGGGATTTTACACACAAATCTCACCGCAACATAACTTTGCAGATTAATGTGTTCATGAAATATCCTTTTTTTTTGTCCCCCCCCCCTGTGTTATTCACACACAGCAATGCAGCGCATCTTTGTCTTGCAAGCACATGCTACATTTCACCATCGTTGAAGATGCGGAGAAATTGAGTGAGTTATGGTATTGACAGCATCTCAAGGTCAGGAGTGGCCACATCCTGGCGAGCACTCCGTAGTAAACCCTCAGCATCGCAAACAAGCTGCGGGTCAGCGGGTCTGGAGACAGGCAGGGAGGCAGGGCCGCCATACCTGCCCTCTTACCCCAGACACATACAGAGAGAGGAAGAGGAGGAGGAGGAGAGTGTGCTCTGAAAGTCAAGTGGGCGCGGATGTCACAAGAAATTGAAAGGAGCGGAGGTAGCAAGCTGAAGAGCAAACAAGGAGGGTGTTTCAGGAAAGCAAGCTGTGAAGGAGCATACTGTACAACAGAGAGAGAGAGAGAGAGAGAGAGGGATGCCACAACATTACAACACCATCATCTCTATTCTGCACTCTTAACATCTGCTATATGCTACCTCTTCCCCTGCTGTTGCACACACATTAGTATGGGCTGACACACCAGCACACGTATTAGTATGAGCTGTCAGCCGAAACCCTAACAACTAGCTAGAGAAAGACCAGTTGAATGGCAATGCTGGCAAAGGAAGCAGCAGCAGCAGCAGCAGCAGCAGTGGCTGTGTTGGCCAACACGCTGGAGTGTTATCACCGAGGCTGCACTGTATAATGATGAGGGTTGTTATAAAACACACATTCCCTCTTGTGCTGGTGTGTGCCGGTGCTTCAGTCAGACATAATGAGCCTCCGTGGAGGCATAGCCCAGTGGCGGTCCCGTAGTGCGAACCCGGCCTTTATCCATTTGATGTCCATCTGTTTCCATAAGTGACGGTGGGCTGCGGTGGGTTCGAGGCACGACCGGAGCTGCCGGCTAATGGCTAACACTTGAGGATTCAGAGATACCAGTCGCTGCTGACGATCTCCCAGGGGTTACTGCTGCTGTTTGGAGTGCTGCCCTCAGGAGCTCTGGGCGAGCTCTTTTCAGCACCACCTCCTCTACTGCTATGACATTTATCGTTAAGGAGTGGATGTGTTGGGTGCATGCATGCGTGTACAGTTGCAAGCCACCTCTTCGACCTAAGAACTGAGCCCCGACCCCTCCACCTCTAAACAAATGGAGCGTTTCAAGCACTTCCGTCTGGCTCCGGTTGATGCATTGTTAGGCTGCCGGGCTTTAGCTGTCGTGATGGCGGACGCTAATGAAAAGAATAAGCCTACATAGTGAATTAGGATGTCTCCTCCTTGACAGGCCCTTCCTAGTTCCTGGATGTATTTGTGTGTGCGTGTATGTGTGTGTGTGTGTGTGTGCTGGTTAGGGACGAAAGCAGAGGCGCGACAGTGATGAATGAGCGCCAGAATGGCAGTGTTACACTTTCGCGCTCGATGATGCCAAGCAGGCAATGATCGTCGCCGTTATTGTCACAATCAGCAAAGAAAACACTAACCCTCGGGATGAACAGAACAGGGACACACACACACACATGTGCACACAAACACACACACAACAGTGAAAGGTTCTGCCTTTGTGCACACACTAAAGAGCAGACGCCTCAAAACCTTTGGCACGCCTTTCTCCTTTTGATTTGTTTTAACTAAAGGCACTTTCTTTTTTGTTTTTCTCTCAATATTTAAGGATGCGGCATGTGTATCCGCCATCCTTCATAGAAAACAATGCGTGTTGGTTAAATCATTCATCTGCGGCTCTTCACACTGTCTCTCAAGGCTGAGGCAATTCTTCTGCTGACAAATGGTAGCAGGAAAGAGGGGCTAAATTCCAATCTGTGCAGATCACTCCCGGGACAAACGGCCTGCATGAGCAGATTTCCGTGCACTATACTTGCACAGGTAGCAGCTCACAGCACCAGGGACATAAATGTCAGTGTTCTGACTCGTACCGGACTTTATTGAGTGCACTTATCTGCTACCCTCAGGCTACAGTATCTTGGTGAAAATGACTCATCTTCCCCGTGCAGTGCCCTTCACGTGTCCCTTCTGTCTAGAATTTACCGAAGGTGTAAGAAAGAGGGATTTTGTGGTAGCACATTTATAATTTTAGGAGGCAAGAGTGATCACATATTGAAGATTAGAAATGCAAGTATATGAACTATAAAGGTAAAAGGCACAAGAATGTATAGGTGGAACGTAAAGAGGGGAATAGCTCACCATTAGAGGAAGAATGATAGGGCCTTGTCACCTTAATTAGCAAGGCTAAGGGAGTGTAACCTTGATCACATGCTAGTGCGAACGGGTAATGAGTGGCAAGATTGCTTTGCTGGGATACAGTATATGTTAACGCGTATCGCTTTTAGATGGCAGAATGTGGTCGGTACGGGGGTGTTTCTGCGAAGATGAAGACCTGGGAAGAAAGCAACCAGAGCTCCCCTGGTGCCTACATGAAACAATCTCTTTCCATTTGAGTTTAAACTCCAGAGACTTGGAAATAAGAAGGGAATAGGAGAAGGGGAGGAGGTGGGGGGGTTGGGCCGGCGATTTAGAAGGCTGCAAGTCAGCAGGATTTTCTGGCCCTGTTTCTTCCACTGCTTCTCTCTGCTTCTCTCTCTCCTTTTGTGGGGAATAAACACATTTCAAAGGATGAGCTCTATCCCTCTCGCCGGAGAACGTGCTTCACATTCTGGAAAGACCGAACAGCTGCGAGCGTGTGTGTTGTGTAAGCACGATTGTTGCACGTGTGCGCTTGACACGTTTATTCCTCCTTTTCCGAGATTTTTTTTTGACAAGTAAATATCGCAATTGATTTTCCAAAAGGTCTCTGAAAGACTGCCCCAATGGATTGCGTTCTTGACATCTTATTTTGGTCGACTTTGACAAATCTGAAGAGGTGGAGTAGTATTGATTCAAGTAGGTGAGCCGATAGCTCATGATCATCACTAACTAGAAAGCCCCATCAGAGAATTATTGGACGGTCCCAGTCAATTTAGTTAAGCACACGAGGGAATTTAACTCCCACAATTGGCTCCACATCCTGCCCAAAATCTGTCTACCTCTCTTGTCATCACCCTCCTAACCTCCGCCCATTTGTCCTTCCATACATCCCCCTTTCTTCTTTGGCCACTCGGGCCAGCCTCTCCGTTTTCTCCTCTCTCCACTTAATTAACCCATTGATCAGGATGCTCATAAATTAGCCCTCTGAAGAGGCCCTCATAGAGCACTCTTCTCATTCGCTCACACCCCTCACCCAGAGCCATTCTTTCATTGGTCACACTGTTCCCAAACAAGGTCCCTGGGCTACCCTAAGCCTTAGTTGTGTCGTCATCCGAAGCCAAACTTATATTTCAAAATTTCAGTCGATTCAGCTGCTCGTAGATTTACAACGGGGCAGCGAGAGCCGGAGAGCGTGGAAAGAGGAATTAAGGCAAGTAGGGAGCAGGGAGTTGGAGGTCAATGCTGCTCTTGTACAACCCCTCAATTCATTAGACTCACATAGCTCAACCTTTTCATGGCACCCCCCTTGTGTCTGTAAATGTTTTCCCCCTTCCTTCCGTCTCTCTCTCTTTGCTCTCTGTCTGACCTGTTCTCCAGAGCAGGGTGCTGGGTGACTGCTCGGAGATTTGCCCAATTAGGAGGATCTCAGAGATCATTATGGAGGGAGGCCTTTATAACAACCCCCTCCTCAACATCCTCTTGCCCATTTCTTCCATTTCTGTCCTGCCTCTTGACTGTTTTTCCTGTTTACATTGCTTGTAACCCCTCAACAAATTCCGCCATTGTTCTTTTTTTTCCATTTAGCCCCCTCACTCCTCTTCTTCCATGTTTCTCTTTTGACAGACATCCTTTCCGCAGCTTGTGCTCCACTCCCTCTGCACTTAAATCCCCTTCACCCTTACCCTCCTTAATGTCTGTAATGTTTTATCCGTGCTCCATGGTGCATCACACCCTTTGCACCCTGTCTAGTTCTCATCCTTGCCTAACGGACTGTTTAGGGTTGCTAAATGGATCCGAACCAGGAACATGTGTAATCTATGGTCCAATTCCTGGTGGGTGGATGGTTTGATTTAAAGGCTTGGCTCAGCGGCACATGATTCATTCATATCCCAAGGTCTCCTGCTCGGGCCACAGCCAGAGATTGGAATTCAAACCGGTCCAGAAGCGATGTGCACGCTTGTGGAAGTCCGTTAAATATAGAACGCTTTGGCAAACTGCAGAGGGGAATGCATATGGAAGAGAAATATTTTCTGTTAAGAGTGTAGCGACAAGAGCTTTGTCACAATAAAGCTCACACGGGTTGGCACTTGTGTGGCGCAGGGGAAATATACTTAGCCAGCACCATAGTGAGCAGCGTTTGCTCCTTGACTGTGGTACTTCATCAACACCTTTGGCAGGTACCTATTGGGAGGGAAGCCAGTCAGGGATCATATCTTCGCTGCTCTACTCCACAACTTCCTGTGTGGACTGGGATGGGAACTAGTGTCAGCCTTGGGGCATATTATATGGACATTTTGGGGAAGCTACTCACTTGCAGGTGAAAAGACTAAAACTGGCCATCGGACTGTTTGGGGCCGTCGGTGAGCGTCTGTCTGCCTAGTTTTTGAGGTGTGTCCCGCACCGGCTCTAGTCTGCCCATGTCAGAGTTTTTCTCGGCCTATTCAGCATGTTGAACCGGTAAGTTTGAGTGCAACGTTTTGGCCAAGACAAAAGCGATGAGGTGACTCAACAGGCGGCCTTCGTCGCTGCTAGTTCTTAGATGTCGGGTTGGTGTGTCTTTTCCTTAAAAGACGCCATGTGTATGGGACGAGACACGTTAGGCAAACAGAGGGAGTAAAAAGTGACAAGACTCATAAAGATTTTGAGCCTTGAGTGTTTTTGTGGCTTCACTGTTACTATACAACCATTTTGCATTTGTTTGTTGTGTTTGATATTCCTTGTAACCTTGGCAAGTGGTACTTCTGTTCTCTCTGAAAGGATAGCTCTTACAATAGTAATAAAAGCATACAGGAGCTAGTACCATCCCTTGTGGCCTTCTGCAAATAAAAAAGAGGCAAAGACAGTGAAGATTCAAAGCTACAGGATGCCTGCAGGGCTAAGAAGAGCTGAGCATGCCCAGGGGGTGCTGAATGGATTTCTTTCTGCTCATGTGGTAGCCTGCGTTTGTTAAGGCTTGAGGGAAACGATTCTGCAGAAGATGTTATTGCCATGTGTGACTTGAGAGATCCAACTCATGGGGTCTGCCATGGGGTTATCTATCTATATATTCATCTTTTTGTGTGTGTAATGGGGAAACACTTTTTTGTTATTATAGAGGCAGCAGAAAAATGTCAAAGTACGTGTTTTCTTTTGAGAATATTATGTGAATGAAGCACAGCAGTGGCTTTTATCACCTGCTGGTAATATTTTGACATTTGACATGAGATTGAGAGCCTCTGGAGGAGAGTCCTCATTGTGTTGAACCTCTGCCTTCTGTATGCCTAAGTGACTCTCATGGCTTCACACACATGCAAACATACAAGGACACACACATGCAGGTTTAGTAGCCTCGGGGCATATTTCACTATAGCTGTCAGCGCGGCACAAGAGTAAATATGTTTTAGGGAATAATCTGATCTGTCAAGTGCCCTCTCCAGCTCACGAGTCTTTTCTGTACAACCGTTATAATGCTATTACATTTAGTCTTGTCAAAGCCAGACTTCAAGGTCAGTCACGACAGATAGGGATTTAGAGTCAGAGCTGAGCAGAGAACAAGTTAAACATTGTGGTTTTACGCATTAGAGTAAAATGATTCCCAATGGGTTCTACAAGTCAAGGTCAGTGATAACACTATCACATGGGGCTGGGTGGGGATATTAAACACCACAACTTTATCCGTGGAGTCTACAGAGATTAGCGTACCTGTCAGCCCTTCAGTCAGTATGTTTATATGCATATTATACTGTATAAAGAATCCTATTTACAATTGTTATTTACTAGGATATTGTCACTAAGCTTCATCCTGTTTACATTCAGCCTTTTCATCACCTGTGTAATCTCGGTTTCCATGGAAATACAATATGCAACATTTACACCAATGCACAACTCTGCAGACTTACGGATGCTGATTTGAACTCCCATATGTAGCATAAAAGTATAGTTTTATTAGTCTAATGCAGTTTATTTAGTGTATGTCTTGGCACGTTCCGTAAATAGTAGTAGATCCACCCAGAAAACATGGCAGTGTGTTGTGTCAAACACTTCTAT
>CAKAOI010047776.1:8638-20554 GCA_916701655.1 Sebastiscus albofasciatus
CATCACCCCCCCACACACACACACACACACCCCCTCCTGACACGATTTTTTATGTTTCTTCCTCTCTTTGTCTCTCACCTTTTTTGTTTTTTGTGTGTTCCTCTCTTTTGTATTTTGTTCCCAGGTAGGAAATCTAAAGAAGAATCATGGATCAGCCCTTTTTAATGTATTTGTTGCAACGATTAATCGATCGGTTGTCAACTATTAAATGAATCGACAACTATATTGATAATTGATTAATCGGTTTGAGTCATTTTTAACATATAGAGTGCATGCATACATCCTTTATCAAAATATTTCACAAAACTCATAACCATTCCGTTGAACTTATCACTTGGAAATGTATAAATAGAGCTGTACTACATTCATCAGTTATTAATTTGCTGTTTCCCATCAACAAGGTGATTATACACTAAAGAAAACATACTTATTAATATCATATTGTATTTCTGCCAATAGATCCCCTTAAATGCTACACACTGTTCCTTTAAGGGATTTTGAGAAATAAAAACATAATTGACCATAAATGTAGAAGTATAGTGTGCAAAACAGTGTAAACTTCCACAGTACTTAGAGCACTTCAAGGAAGATACAACCACCTAAATGAGACACAATTCTGTCATCTAAAAAGACTGATATATTTGATCCTCAAAAGAACAGCAAAACCTGGCCTTGGATAAAATGACTAGAACTGAATATCCAGTGTCCTTGAGCAAGCCATCAAATCCGATTCAGGGCTGCTACTTTATGACGGTGCTGAAAGAAACAAAAGAAAAGGAGTAATTCCCTTCATGGATGAAAAAAGCATCACATCAGAAGAAGTTAATGTGATGGGGAGGGTAGAACAATATTTCAAAGGATCAAAAAAATCCAATCAAAAGCAAAGCATTGTTGTGAAATGATAACCCATTTATGAAAACGTATCTTCGTATGTCGGAAATTCTGAGGTATTCTGGGTCAAACAACTTCAAATCAAACACTGCTGCTCCTCAATAAGTGAAGTAACAATTGCCAATGCCAAGTCTGACAAAGCAAGTAGCTACACAACCAAGCATACAGCTAGCAGGACACCAATGGTAACCACGAGGTAGTGTGTAAGCAATGAGTCTAGTGAACCCATCAGAAACCAAAATCACAACCTCAAACTTGACAGCAACTTACAAATCTTAAAAGGGACTGTTTGTAACTTCTTCCACGTATAAATTATTGTTGGTCGGTGTCCCATGCGTGCTCACCTGTGGCTACGCTGTTCAGACTCAGACTCCAACACAAACTACAGTGAAGCACCAAAACCTCTTGGTTGTATCTAGTGAAGCCCGTCTGTTAAACAGTGTTGGCCGCGGTCGGAGGACGCGGTCGGAGGACGCGGGGGACACCGTAGCTTCGGTCTCCAGGAGTCTCTGCTCCTCTGCTCCTCTGCCTGCCTTCATTCACACACCGCGCTCCTTCTCGCTATTTCGCTCCACGTGCATGCTGCTCACTCCACACTGCAGAAGAGTTAGTTTAGCTCTGAGAATATCTAGTGAATGTTCAGTGGACGTTTGTGCAGAACTAACTGCTGCAGCTCCTCCAGACCAACAGAGGTTTCCCGTGTCTTGTGAAGTGACGGGGCTCCGCTCCGCTTTACCCTCTGTCCTTTAAGCAGCCTTTTAATTGAGTTAAACAATTGATTATCAAAACTGAATTAATCAGTAGTCTAACTTTAGCACTCCTTGGTTTGAGAGTTTCTATCACACGTCTGTAGGGACTGTAACCTATTCAGGTGCCAACTCCCTTCTGTTTCATATCTCTGCACATTGTCATTTTGACTGGAAATATTTAGATTGAAATATGTACGTGACTGAAGACAAAACCACGTGGAGCAGGTGCATGTGTTTAGATGCTCCGAGACTCTTAAGCTCAGTGTCTGCGTCGTCCTATAGTTAAGACCCACAGGGTGGGGCGAGGAATTTCATTTATCAAGACATGAATAGGGCTCATAGAAGAGCCCTCTTCAGAAACACAAACACACACTATAAATAACTAAATGACACACTGGGCATTGTCAGAGAGGAACGGCTTAATAGTAGACAGGAGAGAAGCAAGAGTGGAGTTATAGAGAAAGAAGTGAAAGACCGAGGGGAAGAATCTCAGGCGTCCCGTGCTCGTCTGTCCACACACTAACAGACCACAAATAAGCTTGTGCGGCGTCTTTGAACATGCCGCGGTCAAGGTTCACCGGCAGGTCAGCTGGGGGGGGGGGGGGCTGGGTGTACCGATCATGGAAAATAAAACACACACAAAGACACTTGTGGACAGCTGTCAATTGGCAGCTAAGCAGGTCTGAGGTGAAACAAAAGGGGCTGAAGGAGAACACCAAAGAGTTTTATTGGGGTTAAAACAAGGTTAAGCTCCCACTATGAGACATGCCAAGAATCTTATGTGTGTTTATGATACGCAAACATCCTCTAGCACCGATTCTTTTTACAGTTACTGCGAACATTAGGAGACGCCGAGGAATTCTCCGGCTCCGTGCACGAGACGCCGAAGGCTTCAAGTGTAGACAGAGTAGAAAATAATGGAGCAGTTAATGAGTCGTTAAGATCAGAGTGAAAACTCACAATTAGTTTCAGGATTTTCTTGAGTCTGTAAAATGGCAGAAATTTGAAATATTCTACTTTACTATTAGATCTCTTTTCTATAACTTTCCAGCAAGTTTGTCACAAAGTCAGACAGCAAAAAACAAGGATGCACACCGTCTATTGAAATGAAAACACACATTAATCAATTAGACATTGTTTATCCAGAACAATACGCTCCAGGGTTTTTCTACTCAAAGCCTCTTACATTGCCAGGGCATCACACTGTATAACACAGCAGCGCACAGTGCACGGCGCTGCATATCACCATGTAATGCTCTTTTACTGCCCCCTGCCTTTTCTTGCACAAGTCCAGATGAGATTGAGAGGAAAGAGAGCAAAGTGAGACAGGAAAGACGGACAAAAGGCAGGATCTAAGCCTCTGAATAAAGATAATAGAGCCAAACATATGATGATAATGAAATGTTATGAAAATATTTGGAAGATTATATTGCTATGGCTTTGAGAATCACTACAGATTACAATAGGAGGAGTGGGAAGGAAAGTGACATTAAATCTTCGACTAGATCAACTCAAAAAAAGCAGAAATTGTTCATTTTCATTGACTACAGGGTCCCAATCATAATGTACAATCGCAGAAGTGTTTCAGCACATACAGAGAAGATTAATGCAACACGGAAGTGACTCTCTTGGGTGAGTCATGTACTCTATTTTGAGCGGTAATGCGTCTATTGTTTTGATTTTATTGTGGTATTTCCTCTATAATCCTTTATCCTTTTGTAAGGCACTTTGTAACCTTGGTTTTGAAATGTGCCACTTAAATAAAATGCACTTACTTACTTATAATTTGAAGTATGAAGGGATTAAACTGTCCCCTCATGATCTACCTATTTCCATCAAATCTGGAAATCCAAATCTTGTGTTGTGAACATTTTGCTGTGATTAGCTCAGATTTTGAATTTAGTAAATATTGTTCCCCCACCAGACTCACTTATTTCCAATGGTTTCAATGCTTTAATGTTTTAGTATTTTATAAACTTTTATTTTATAATTGGCTCTTACAATTTGTATTCTGTTTTAGATTTGTGCACATATTATAATATTACCATGTATTTTCCCATTGCAACCTATTGTTGTTTTTGTTGCTTGCTCTTCACTTGAACTTGTACAGCACTCCAGTTGTCTTTAAACTGGGCTATAAACTTGACTTGACTAAATAAATGATTCCCACCCTCTACGGTGTAAAATGATTGAATTGACTATCTACTATAGAAAGTAGAAGTGTAGCGGTGTAATCTCTACAGACAGTGTAACCCTAAACTTGACCTTAGTTTATCTTAATCTATCCCTAACCACTGACGCTGTGGAGCTTCAAACTTGCCGTTATGATTCTTCCCATTCATACCGACCATTAAAAGATCCATTCCTAACACGGGTACAAAATCCTGAGTCCAAAGTTGATCTAAAGTTAATATGAGGCTCCAACAATGTGAGTAAATCAAATCAAGTATTTGATCTTTCTGTTTAGTTTGGGTATCTCTTTCTGTCCTGACCTACAGTGGAGAGATAGCAACACAAAGAGGGAATTTCATACTAAAAAAAAGCTTGGGAGTGGCATGACTCTTTATACCTTTTTATTAAATATGACATAGTCTTAATATGCAGTTATATGGTGTTCAACAGTACAATGATGTACTGAGCATCCTGATAGGACCAAATGTCGAAGGTGAAGAGCAGCATCGCATTAAAAGTAAGAACACATGCCACGAATTGCAAAGAATAAGATTATAAATATAATCTGACTTTAAGCACTCTCTGACCTGAGAACATAATCTCCCCAAAGACAACTCAGTCTTCCTCTACTAATCCCACTCTTCCTCATCCTCACCCCCTCGTCTCCCTCAATCTTCAGACCACATCTATCAAATCAAAAAGATACAAATACAAGAGTTCACTCTCACTCATGTCTCCAAAAGTCGGACTTGATTTAGAAATGATCTTGAAGAAGTATCTGCTTCAGCTCTTTTTGTGTTTTTGAAGTACTTTCTTGCTCTCAAAAAGTACAATTAGATGAGCCAATAGTTGCTGTGGGTCTTTTAAGTGATGGCCTAGTGCAGAGGTCGGCAACCTGCGGCTCTTCAGCTCCTCTCTAGTGGCTCCTTGTGGATTTTTAAAAAATTTGTGGAAATGAATAACTGTTTTTTTGTTTACATTTTCATTTTTATGTATCATTGTTGTATTTCTATGGTACAACGGAACGACGGAGTATTAGGATCACATTGAGGAAAAAAATAAATCTGAGATTTAGAGAATAAAGAAAGAAAAAAAGTTGTAATATTATGCAGATAAGGCCATAATATATATATATACAGTAGTAGTAATTTTACATGTTATTTTCTTTTTTTTCGTAAAGTTATGACTTTATTCTGGTAATATCACGACTTTTTTTCTCATAAAGTTATGACTTTATTCTCGTTATATTACGACTTTCTTCTTGTAAAGTTGTGACTTTATTCTGGTAATATTGTGACTTTTTTCTTGTAGAGTTATGACTTTATTCTCGTATTATTATGACTTAGTTTCTTGTAAAGTTGTGACTTTATTCTGGTAATATTACTTTTTTTCTCGTAAAGTTGTGATTTTGTCACAATGTGGCCCCCATACCTCTGCAAATGTGTTGCGGCTCCAGACAGGTTTGTTTTGGGATTTTTTTGCCTAAAAAAAGAAATACAAGAGTTCACTTGTTTACCATGCTAATTATTCAAATAGTGATTGAACTGTTGATGACTAATATAATTTGTACGAATCAAGGGTTTAAATCTTTCACTATCTGGCTGTGTTTATTATCTACAATCATATCAATATGTTTGATTTTAACAACTGGACTTTTGACTTCCTGACTTTCTAATGGTTATCAACACAAAACTGAACTGTAAACTGTTATTAAATGTCTTCGTTGGGGAGTTATTCGTGTGTTTGAGAATGTAATGCCCGAAAGTGGCGAGATAATGAACATGTGCAATCGTGTACACTTTCACAAAACATATATCCTAACCCTGTGCAGACTCTCCAGAGTCTTGAATTCTAACTTCAATTCAAACAGTGCTCCAAGAGATACAACAATACAGGCGGTCTCTTAACATGACGCTGACAAAGACAACATACTATTCAACTATATTAAATGATCAGCTCCATTTCTTCCATTGTGTGTGTGCCGACACCGTGACATCACTCATTGGTTGTGGACTATGGTTTTGAAGCCTCAAGTTTGGCCGTTCCCATCTTGGGTTTGGCCTCAGCCATCGGTCGTGTATTGAAGGTAATCCACAAATTGTGAATTCTGATCTGAGATTTGCAAAAAACGTGCAGAAATTCTCACGAAACTCGCTGCCCGATGACCTCTCTTAACCTTAACTATTCAAGATCAATGCCTAACCTTAACCATCTCGCAAGAGTTTCCCCAATTTGCTGGTTCCCTTCTAGACACGACCGTCACCATCTTGTTTTTTCGCAACCAGAAGTGACACGAGAGGGTGGAGCTACAACCGACCAAAATGTTGATATTAACTTCCATGAACTGAGAAAACACTGTGAAAGGGTTAAAGCTCTAAGACAAAAACACGGACAACTCCCCGACCGGACAACACCGTGGTAGCGACCTGTCAATCACAAGGTAGCCCCGCCCTAAGGCATCCCCTGCTTTATGGACTATCTGACTCTAAATGGGACCATGATTTACTAAATGAACATCATGCTGTATTGAAGAAGACTTGGAACTAGAGATTGAGACCATAAACTCATGTTTACAATGTTTACTGAGGTAATAAATCAAGAGAGATGTAGGGTCATTTTCTCATAGACTTCTATACAATCAGACTTCTATAGAACCAGAGGAGTCGCCCCCTGCTGGCTGTTAGAGAGAATGCAAGTTTAAGGCACTTTGAAACAAACATAAATGACATATTTCAATCGTGTTTTCTTCATTGCTTTCCATTTAAGGTGCAGTCGTCATCTCGTTGCACCCTCTTCTTCTGCAATGGTTTAATGGTCCCTGAATAATTAATCAGCGCCACCAGCTGTTCATCTCAATGATCCGACTCCTAATATTCGTATAACAGTAGTTGGTGGAAACGTGCGTTAATTGGCATTTTTTCTTTTGCAGACCTTCTGAAAATTTGATAACAGTGTGTGCAACATTTGTATGGAAACTTATCCCAATGAGAAAACTAACTAGTGAATACTGCAAATAAAACAGAGAGAAGATGACACCGCAAAATTGGAGCTAAAACTAAAACTTGAAGATAAAGTACGCAACCATTGGATGTCACAAACACACGTATACACGAAGCAGAATGAGCTATTAGAAAGCTCCTCTGCTCTTCAGATGGTTGAAGGAGGAGAGTAATAACACAAACTGACAAACAAGATGGCCGCCGAGTGCTTTCCTGATGAGAGCCTAAATTGAGTGGATGCAGGCCCCGGTTAAGCCCGGCTGCGTTTTACCAGGGGAAGGTTTTAAGGGGACACGCCGAGCCAATATCTGATTGAATGCAGGACCATCACCCAACCCCACCCCACTCTCTTGTCATTATAACACAGCTTCTCCTTGAGAACTAAATCTACTTATGATTGTTTTTACATTTCTTTCCTTATCATTTTCTTTAATTCAAAATGACAATCTGGACGTCGTAATCCATCATGGATTTAACATTTCCCCATACGCTCCGCCGCCGCTCCCAGAGCCAAATAATCGTGATGATTTAGGACTTGGGACCTGACTCAAGGGGGATAGAAAAGAAAGGCAGATGAAAAGGAAAGGAAAGAAAGAAAAAAGAGTTTAGAGAGGAGAGCCAGAGATGAAGAGACATGAGGGAGAGGAGGGGGGTGAGGGGCGGGTTCAAAGAAGTCTCTTATTAATCAAGACAAGGAATAAAACGAGGTTGTAATATTCACAAATGGTGCCCAAGCTGTGTACCCTCCGCCACATCCTCCTCCCCCCCGCCCGTCCTCTTTTGCCTTGATAGTATTAGAAAAATGAAAACGAAATCTTTAGATTAGAAAGATTGGAAAAATTGAATTACGGCGGTCACGCGGGGGCCGAGTGGATGAGCGGGAGCCAAATCTTCATCTCGGACGGAGCGGGAGGGGAAGGGGAGTGAAAATGATGAAAAATGAAATAGGGTATATCTGGAGGGGGGCGGATGGATGGATGGAGGGAGGGAGGAGAGATAAGAAGGCGAGGTCTTTCAATCCCAAATCCAACAATCAGTTTAAGCTTCTCCCACACAGTATGGAGGGGTTGATTTAGCTTTTCTGAAGATAGTGGCGACACTCACCACTTGTTAGCATCATGGTGGGCTTCATCTATCCATAGCTACACACATATATATATATATATATATATATATATATATATATATATATATATATCTATTCAGTAAACACAAAGCAATCATTTCAGTCATATTTCTATCAAAGATTTTTGGAAAAAAGGCATTCATTCTCTGGTTCCAGCTTCTCAAACGTGAGGATTTGCTACTTTCTTTGTCACATATCACTTTAAAGTGATTGCCATTGAGTTTTGGACTTTCAGTCAAACAAAACAAGACATCTGAAGACTTCACCTTGGGCTCTGTGGAGTTGTAAAGGACATTTTTTTCATAGAAAATAAATTTCATAGACTTATTGAATGAAAACGATCTACAAAAAGTCAATGGGTAAAAAAGTGTAAAAGAGTTTCTTTATTTTAGTTCTTACTATAACATTTGTTTTCTATCAGTCAAATATGTCACATTCATACAGAGTTGAGGTGTCAAACCAGAATGAATAAAGAATGCAAGGAGGAATGAAATGAAATCATGGTGTCCCTCAAATGCATTCATTTATATATTGGGATTTTCTTTTGTAACTTTAATTGTCTGGCTTGTTTTGAACAATTTAAAAAAAATAAAAGTACGTATTGTAGTGCATAAAAAAATGAGGCTATGTCATTTCGACCAATGAAGAACATTCTTATAAAAGAATGATTATACTTCATATTACTAATTTCTAATCAAATCAGAAAGGAGTGAAATGAATAGAAAGGGGAAATGTGTCGCCCTCAGCTGTGACCAAATCTCTGCTCTGAAGTGAAAAACCTCCTCAAGGAGAGATTCAGTGAGACAACGCTTAGTATTTTGCAAGTAAAAGGCATGAAGACATCTATTCAAAGTGATTCGTCTGAACAATCAATTTCAATACAATAACAAAGATGAGAAGGAACTTATCCTTGACATCACATGTCCTGCTGCTTTAAAGCGACTCCTGTTTTAAGAGCAACAGCACCCTCTAGAGGCTTAACAGAGTGATGCATGAGGGGCTCAGACTGCCAGTGGTGGCTGGTGGAAATGTTTCTGGGTAGAGCTGTGCCACCTCCAATCAATTTCAGCAACATCCCGGAATGATTTAATGCAAAAAAGTGAAGGTATCAAAAACACATTACTACTTTTCAGTTAAATAATCATTATAGTTATTAATTATTAAAATAATAAACAATTATTTTATTCCAAAAGGAGCAGTAAAAAATGCTTAGAAAAACACAACAGTATAACATGTACTCAGTGGTGGAAAGTAACTAAGTACATTTACTCGAGCACTGTACTTAAGTACAATTTTGAGGTACCTGTACTTTACTTGAGTATTTTTTAATAATTTTACAGATTCAGATTATTAATACAACATATAATCAACGAATAAATGATGTATTATTATAGATTAAACTACCAAGTAGTATATAAAGTCATTAAAATGAGCTCCACCTTAACCAGCTGCAACATTAAAGTGATGAACACATTAATGCATCAATAAGTATAATCATAACTTTACTCTCAGTGTTATCAAAAAGAGAGAAATGCTCATCCCCCATCCTAAAATGGTCCTAAATCGATACTAGAGTACTTCCTTGTTTTGTGAATGAAACGGTATGGCTGAAGCAGCAGCACTGTGTGCGTTTTACCAATCAGCATCGGTCATCTCTACAAACTCCACCCCGAAAGTTCTGGTACTTTTTGAAAGTACTATCCACCGACTAGATCAGAGGTCAGCAACCTTTACTATCAAAAGAGACATTTTAGGCAAAATAATTTAAAAACAAATCTGTCTGGAGCCGCAAAACATTTGATCAATGTGATGAAAGGCAGATCACAATTTAACACAATTTATAGTCTCAGTATATAGTACAAGTCTAACGCAGTGAGGGACAAAGAGACAATGTACTACGGAGTATTAGGGCCACATTGAGGGAAAAAACATCTGAGATTTACAGAATAAAGTCAGAATATTACGAGAATAAAGTCATAGTTTAACGAGAAAAAAAGTCGTTATATTACGAGAATAAAGTCATAACTTTACGAGAAAAAATTCATATTATTACGAGAATAAAGTCATAACTTTACGAGCAAAAAAGAAAATAACACGTAAAATTACTCATTTAGAATATTATGACTTTATTCTCTGAATCTCAGATTTTTTATTTTTCCTCAATGTGGCCCTAATACTCCGTCGTACCGTCGTACCATAGACCTACAACAATGACAAATAAAAATGAAAATGTAAACAAAAAAATCCCCAAGGAGCCACTGGAGAGGAGCTACAGAGATGCATGTGCCTCCAGAGCCGTAGGTTGCTTCTTTGGTGTAAAATGGCCCCCAGCCCCCAGAACTTAATTTAGACCCTGGTCCCTACAATCGAAATTCAGTGAGTTCCTCAAAAGGTTCTTAGTTCCGGGGGAAAGTTCCTGTGGTGGGTTTTTGTCACAGTCTAAACATTTGTGTAATTTTGAGGTCTTTGACGATGATGACAGATGAATATTTTTTCCATAAGATGGCATCATACGTCCCATGCAAACTACCTGATAAACGATCTTTAGATGAGGTATTATTGTCCTAATTTATATTAAAGTAACATGTCACCTGTCAGTCTGCTATTTTCTATCCATTTCCCTAGAGCAGGGTTCAGCAACCTGCGTCTCTTTAGCTCCTCTCCAGTGGCTCCCTGTGGATTTATAAAAATGGAAATGAATAAATGTTTTTTGTTTACATTTTCATTTTTATGTATCATTGTTGTAGGTCTATGGTACGACGGTACGACGGAGTATTAGGGCCACATTGAGGAAAAATAAATAAATCTGAGATTTTCAGAATAAAGTTGTAATATTATGATAATAAAGTCAGAAGTTTAAGAGAAAAAAAGTCGTAGTATTATGAGAATAAAGTTATAATATAATAAAGTAGTAATTTTACGTGTTATTTTCTTTTTTTCTCGTAAAGTTATGACTTTATTCGTAATATGACTTTTTTCTCATAAAGTTATGACTTTTTTTCTTGTAATATTACAACTTTTTTTCTCGTTAAGTTATGACTATTTTTCGTATACGACAACTTTTTCTTCTCATAAAGTTATGACTTCTTTCTCGTAATATTATGATTTTATTCTGTAAATCTCAGATTTATTCCCCTCACTGTGACCCTAATACTCCGTAGTCCATTGTCTCTTTGGCCCTCACTGCATTAGACTTATATACTATATACTTAGACAATTTGCGGCTCAGTGACATTTTTTGACACTGAGCTGTGGTTTTTGAATCGTGCAAATATAAACTATGTGTAGAACTATTATTTTAGAAAAGCTTAATCTCCTTCTGCTAGATTGACATTAAACCTGCCGGTCTCTAGCGGTAACGTTCCTGACTGTCCTCCTCTGTCCCATTGGGATGGACATTTTAGTCAAATTACATCCCTCTATGTTGATTTCTTTTGGCTGGATGACGAATATCTTTTTGCAGATTTTCTTATTTGACAAGCTTGGGAGAGAAGGCAGAATATTTGTGTTTAAGACCAAGCAGTAAAATAACCTGTAATTTTGTAATTTAATGAAATGTAAACCACTACAACTGCATTTTTGTTGTCTTGTAAACCCATGAGGCTCTTTGTGTGCATGACACAGAAATAAAGATGCAATCAATCCATCTCCTC
Organism: Sebastiscus albofasciatus; assembly: GCA_916701655.1. Lineage (NCBI taxonomy): Eukaryota > Metazoa > Chordata > Actinopteri > Perciformes > Sebastidae > Sebastiscus > Sebastiscus albofasciatus. The sequence goes on from CAKAOI010047776.1 coordinate 20,229, forward strand.
TTACTGTTATATCTAGAGGGAAAATCTTTTTATTTCTGCTTGTAGTTCCTGGTAGCTTCACCAGGTGTCCTCACAGTCTAATTCATATTTCACTAACAGAGCAGTTCAGTTGCAGCGTTGGTTGCAATGCCCTCAACTGCATTACATCAATATGTCATTATGTAACCCGATTACTGCGTTACCTTTTGACGCAATTACCACTGAAATCTGTGGAGAATTAAGATAAACTATTAATTCCAGGTAATCTGTGATCATTTCACAGCATAATCATTCATTCTCTCAATTTACACATCTCACAATCCATCATCTATCTGTTTGCCTCGTTT
>CAKAOI010047777.1:0-11192 GCA_916701655.1 Sebastiscus albofasciatus
TCCGCTCCATGAAGAGGAAATATGAATATCTGTTCCACAGTTGTTCGGTAAATCAAAGAAGAGATCAGGGAAAATGGTTTTCAGCAGAGATCAGAGAGCACCAATAAACTCAATGAACTTGTATTTGTCACATGCAATAACAATAAACCCTGCTTTATTGATTTATGTCATATATTATATTACAATCATTATAATCATTATCAATATATCAAGTGAATTAAACACTAAATAAATAAATAAAATAAATAAGATCCTGCTCTATTGATTTATGTCATATATTATATTGCTATCATTATAATCTTTATCAATATATCAAGTGAATTAAACACTAAATAAATAAATAAAATAAATAATGTCCTGCTTTATTGATTTATGTCATATATTATATTACTATCATTATAATCATTATCATTATATCAAGTGAATTAAATACTAAATAAATAAATAAATAAAATAAAATCAATAAAATAAATAAAACAAATAAAACAAATAAAATAAATAAAATAAAATAAATAAGGTCCTGCTTTATTGATTTAGGAGGTCATATATTATATTACTTGTAACTCATAAATATATAAACTTTGAATCAAATGAGATGTGGTTTGAGCAAAAGTGACTCAAAGTGATTAAAGCAAATCATTTACTGCAAGGTGACAGTGGAAGACCCGCAGTAGAGACTGCAGAGTAAATGTTATATATACTGCATGGCTGTAAATATAAATGTTCAGCAGGCGGCATGGCTTTGTTTAGTCCAACTAAACACCACAGCAGCCAGCATTAATATTCATACATACTTGCACCCTGCCGTGAACCCCAGGGGCAGATCTATTTCTATAAATTCTTGTGGTGCGGATGAGCTTGTTCAAACACACCGTGAGCTGTATTTAAAATTCTAGTGGAGATCCCAAAGTTTTCAAGGACGGCAGATACGTGGTGCTAAATTACAAGAATGAGTGGAGAGAAAGATGCATTGAATATATTGGATTTTTTTTGTATTTCATAAACGTTTGGAGTGTGTTCATCTTTGTATGAACTTTACAATAAGCATACATCATGAAATCAACAATTTGAGCACCTGCACACCAGCAAAATGATCCTAGAGACAAGGAAAACTATGAAAATAAAGGTGAGAAAAAGGCGGGAAAGGAAGAAAAATATTTAAAAAATGTAAATTTCTTTTCTCCCTCCTTTCTATTTGTATAAGAATGAAGAACAAATGACAATCCTGATGACATACGTTGAATCACAGCCCCCTCATCTAATGAAGCAGAAATGCATAAAGAAATGTAAAAACAAAATGTATGAAGAAAAGAATACAGAAATAAATAAGTTTGCGGAAATAAATAGGTGGGGAAATGCAAAGGGAAAACGACGCATAAATAAATAAATAAATACATTTAAAAATAAATGAAAGAATATTGTAATTAAAAATAAATATAATAATAATAATAATACATTTTAAAGTTAATAAAAATAGATAAATAAATAAATGAAAAAATATTAAAATAAATAGAATTATAATAAACTTTAAAGTTAATAAAAAAATAGATAAATAAATTAAAAATAAATTAAAAATATGAAAATTAAAACAAATAGAATTATAATAAACTTTAAAGTTAATAATAAATAAATAAATAAATGAATAAAATAATAATAATAAAAGAAAAGAACAAATATATGGGAAAATTAAATAGATAGATAGGGGAATTAATACAAAGGTAAAGTCATTTTTAAAAAAGCTAATTAAAACAGAAATATCAATTTATGTCACATTTTATCAATAAATCAGTGCATAGATTTATTTTTACACTGAATCCTTTATTAATATATTTTTGATTTTGGCAGGTTCTGTCCTCTAGTCCTCAGAAAAATCTGCAGACTATAAGTTTAAGTCATGAAGAAAACCTCTGACTCTACAATGTACTATTTCTCAGAGACACTCCATTCTGTGCTGACAGGAATGCAGGTAAATCAAAGGAGGAGTTTTAGATAAAGAAAAGCACAGCAGTCCTAGATGGGTTTTGAAGCTCTGAGTCAACAGAGACAGGGATAGACATGCACAAGACCAACTCCTCTCCTCTATCTCTACCTCTAGAGGTCACTATGCACCAGAAATCACCTTCACACAGTGTTGAGAGGAGCAGCACTGAGCTCTCACATCATCATGTCACCTCTCACATCATAATGTTCCCTCTGTGCAGGCTGGTGTTTGACTTTACAGCCTGCGTTCCTGATTTAAGGCCGTGTATTTAAACCTGTGTGACCGATGAGACCACCGAAGGAAGAGCCTCCTCTTTCCACACCTTGATGTTTACCTTTCCTGTCAGCTTGTTTCCACAAAAGCCAGCGAAGACCCCGACTGTGTTTGGGTCGGAGGGACTGCAGCTGGGGGAGGGCTGCATTCTCACCTCAACACCTCCCTCTGGTGTGGGGGTGACATCCTCCACCTGTCTCATGATGCTCTTCACAGCCATATCCTGCCACAAACCTCGGATTTAACAGTCTGTTATTTAGTCCATTTTATCATAAAGATGTCAATAACACCAAACGAGACACAAAGTTCATTCTTGACGTTGGAAACAGGAGCTGACAAAACAATCAGAAAGTCTGTTGGACGAAGCCTAGCTTGCTGTTTCCTCCTGTTTCCAGTCTTTAAGTTATGCTAAGCTAAGCTAACCAGTTGCTGGCTGTAACTTCATATTTACAGTCTATGTGTAAAGTGGACATCACCGTCACCGTGACGTCACCCATTGGTTTGTGGACTGCGGTTTTGAAGCCTTAAGTTCAGTATTTTGTCCGTTGGTATCTTGGTTTTTGACTGTCGCCATCTTGGTTTTTGGCCTTCGCCATCTTGGTGTTTTGTCTGTCGCCATCTTGGTTTTTGACTGTCGCCATCTTGGGTTTTTTTCTGTCACCATCTTGTTTTTTTGGCTGTCGCCACCTTGGGTTTTTGGCCGTCGCTATCTTGGTTTTTGGCCTTCGCCACCTTGGGTTTTTGCCGCCATAAGTGACACGAGAGGGTGGAGCTAAGTACAATCGAACGCTGAATAAGACGTTTTCAGGTGACCAAAAAGGTTACAATTAACTTTCATGAACTGAAAACACACTGCGAAAGGGTTAAAGTTCTACAACGAATACACGGACAACGCCGTGGTAGTGACCTGTCAATCACAAGGTAGCCCCGCCTAAAAGCATCTCCTGCTTTATGGTCTATTTGACTTTAAATGGGACCATAATTTACTAAATGAACATCATGCTGTATTGAAGAAGACTTGAAACTAGAGATTGAGACCATAAACTCATGTTTACAATGTTTACTGAGGTAATAAATCAAGTGAGAAGTAGACTCATTCTCTCATAGACTTCTATACAATCAGACTTCTTTTAGCAACCAGAGGAGTCGCCCCCTGCTGGCTGTTAGAAAGAATGCAAGTTTAAGGCACTTCAGCATTGGCTCCACTTCTCAGACCCCGGAGTTGCCCACTAGTATTTACCGTACAGCCATGAGATTGATATCAATTTCCCTAACTCTTGGCAAGACAGCAAATAAACACATTTCCCAAAACACTCCTTTAACATGTGTGAACATAACTGGTCTGTGGTATGGAAGATAAAGAGTTAGACAACCATTTACTGCGATATCAAGTAGCTATAAAAAGCAGCGGTGAACTGGGAGGAGGTGAATGAGACTTTGTGAAAATGTCAATATGTTTGGGGAGAAACCTTGCACAAACTTTAAATGTCAAAAGCAGATGTAGGCCTTCACTGTACCAGCAATCCCACCATTTAGATTTGATTTTGTTTGGTGTATTCAGCCAGATTTAAAGTGTTCATATGTAGCCTGCTGCAGAAACACATTTTGGCAGGTACTTCGGAAAAAAACATGCAGACAATTTTAAGAGCTGTTAAGACTCAGATGCAGCAAAGACTGTATGAAGGTCATTGATCGGTCTAAAATATCATGTGACAGGTCGTGAAAATGTTCCATTACTGCTTCCATATTTTTTTTAGCATTACAAAGAGTAAAACAGAATATCAAAGCTCAAAGATACCACCTCCTCTCCCATACATATTTTTCTTTTTTTTCTCCCAGGTGGTCAACCAGGTATCTCCGGAAACAAAAAGCTCAAGCCGGGCCTGAATGCCGCACATCGTCGGTCGCCAAACAATAGGTCAAGATGAGGAGGTGAGAGGAGGAGGAGGGCGAGCATTCGGGAGGCGAGCAGCGGGAGGTTTGGGGAGGATAAAAGTTGGGTTGGGGGTCTGGGTTGAGTCATCAGAGCCCCCCCCTCCTGATTACCTCAATGCTGAGCACACACCACAAATAATCAGGCTTATTTGGTCCTGACAACTGGAGGGGTGTTACCCAATCACAACTAATACTTTCAACCATTTGAATTACCGTTCAGAAGACATTTTAAAGTGGATATAAGTTATTAGATATAGGTGTTACATAAGACTTTAACAAATATGTGAGTACCTCCCTGAATTAAAACAATAAGCAGTCTGGTGACGCTGTAACTGAAAACACATTTTCCCCCCGCAGGCTCTCTCTCCCCAGTTATCTCCCATCAGATAGGCTGTGTTCACTTCCGTTATAGTCTTTTCAAAATGAGTCACTTATTAACAGTACATTGTTTGCAGCAATGACCCTTTTAACCCATCACTGACCCGACGGCTGTGTGGTTTAATCTAACAAGTGTTCTTTGAAATGCAAATGTAACGACCCCCTTGTTGGCATGCACCGACATCACAGTCACAGTCTCAGCTCTGGCCAGCAGGTGAGGAGGAGCAGGATCTGTTTTTGCCCCTGAGGGTGTTGATGAACAAGTTATGGGGATCAAATGTGTGACCCCTTAGAGCAGCAACCTGCGGCTCTTTAGCTCCTCTCCAGTGGCTCCCTGTGGATTTTTAAAAATGGAAATGAATAACTGTTTTTTGTTTACGTTTTCATTTTTATTTATCATTGTTGTAGGTCTAATGTACGACGGTACGACGGAGTATTAGGGACACATTGAGGAAAAAAAATAAAACTGAGATTTCGAAAATAAAGTCATAACATTACAAGAATAAAGTCGTAGTATTATGAGAATAAAGTCAGAAGCTTACGAGAAAAAAAGTCGTACTATGATGAGAATAAAGTCATAATGCTTTCGCTACTGTGTCAGGAATGCACAAAGTGATGCTTCTGCATGATTGCAGTACAATACGGACAATAGAGTGCTCCGGGGATGACGTATCTTTGTCGGCCATGTGAGGGTCACTTGCCACTCAGCAGGCTGGTTGGGTTCATTATCTCTGAGCAGAGGCAGCTGTGGAGCCTAATTGTCCCTGATGAGGATCAGGTGGTTGAAGCCAATATCTACCTTTGTCAGAGGTAGTGAGAGTGCTGTCCTGTTTCTGCTGTATCTGTATAGGGGTGTGTGAATCTGCAGAAGTACCATGTGAACCTATCTGTGGGATTCACTCACCATTTAGCTTCTTCTCTTCTCTGGAGTCTCTTAGAGCGGGTTAGGTCTGTGTGACCTGCCTTCACTGGTTCTTTTGTTTCATTTATGTTCTAGTCAGCTGCTCGGCAGTGGTGTTTTAGTTTTAGTCTTTTCAAGTTATATTGTGTGTAGGGAGTCTTCCTGACAGGCCTGTTTTCATTTGGTGTTTCCCCTCTCCCTTTGAATCGCTTGTGATTTTCCGTCGGGATTAACTTTAAGATTCCCCTGGTCTGCGATTGCGTCCCTCCCCCTGTTCCCGTGACAGGCCAACCAGGAAGTTAGCATCAACCTGGTTCCCTCGACAAAAAGCCAATGGGATTTTTCTATTGGGGTTTTGGATTATTGCAGAAAATAAGCTTTGTGGCAAAGAAACATTCACAATACTTGCACGTGTTCAGCAAGATAATCTCCACAAATGAAAACCACTTTTATGATTTTTGAAGTGTAAATACAATCGGCAGAAGTAAAAAGCTAACGTTAGGCTATAAACAAACTACACCACAGTCGCATGAGCGCGAGTATTATATAGTATAGTAATAGTATATTATATTTACTGACGTATTTTATATCGTAGAACAAAACGTTAAAATGTCTTCAGCTTGTGTTAACCACAGACCTGATTTCAGGGATCTAACTAAAAACCCATTGACTTCTAGGCGAGGGAACTGGAAGTGCTAAAATGGTAACTAATGCTGGCAACAAAACAACATTTTTAGTTAATGTTTAATGTTGGCAGGTAGATCCCTCTGTTAAAATGTGTTTTGGGGACAACATCAGTCAATGCAGAGCTTTAGCGCCCCAGTGGTCTGGTGGTCTGTTGATGTGCAACAAATGTGATGTCTATATAAACTAAATATGCTGATGTGTATCCCTCCCACCACCCCCGCTGTGTTGCCTCCAACTGTTTGAACAGCTGGGCTTTCATTATCACTGCTGCGGACCCACCGCTGATTCTTCCCGGTGGGAGGGGTACGTGAGGTGAGTTAAGTGAAGGTGGGGGGTCCGAGGGGGTTGGAGGCTCTCAGCAGGAAGGAGGTCTGGTGGTGTGACTATACTGCCTTGTTTGGCAGCCGGAGTCAGGAGAGAGACGCACGCCATCACCGGAAGACTTCCAGTACTGCAAGAGTCCGATTAAAGGTGCGTTATAAGTCTCTAGAGATCATGTCCTCAGGAGTTGATGCTATTAATAGAGCAGAAATGCCTGAGATATAACTGGTAAAAATAGAAAAATGTGTAACGAAAATGAGATTCAAAGGACACAAAAGCATGTCCTCTTCAAGCTGAGGATCTGCTGAAGTGTCCTTGAGCAAGACAAAGAGTCACTGAAGTGGACCATTGAAGGATTCTGGCCAAAGGAGGGAGAAAAAAAAACACAGTTACTTGACAGAAATCAACGGTTTAACAGGAATCCCATCTCAAGGGACATAGCACGACATTACAAGGACATTCTGCGTGTCATGAGAACGCATTTTAGCCTTTTAGCGTGTCATTTGTACGCCACGCAACAAAACTACGGTAACGGACGCAGTTAGGTTTAAGAAAAACATCATGGTTAGGATTAAAATAAGTACGTAAACTAAGTAAACTACATACAGAAACAATGTAATAAATACGGAAAACACGTCACAAATGTCACTAAAAAACAACTCAACATTAATTTGGGACATGAACACCGGTCTGTATTTGTTGGACCCATTCACCTCTCCTTCTACCCACCATTTAAGCAGTCTTACTCTCTTTTTATTCTACGTTACTAGCTCTGAACGTAGCATATTTACGCTGGTGTGTTTACATTGCAGCCAGTAGAGACTACATGGCGTACAAATGACACGCCAAAAAGCAAGAACAGCGTTCTTATTGCCCATGAAATGACTTGCAAATTATCGTGTCATTCATACGGCATTGATATATAGCTTGACATGTTTTCACTTGTTGATATTACCACGGCAACACAAGATGAATGAATTGTACCTATTAAATGTGTTTTCCCTTTCCTTTAGTGTGTTATATAGTTTTTTTTGTGCATGTAAAAGGTCTGCAAAGTTATAAAGTCCACACGTACTCTTTCCCACAGAAACACTGCTCCTGAACTGCCTGAAACACCTTGCTTGAAGTCCCGCCTTTTCTTCTGTAACATGGTGATGTCATTAAGTAACACATTTGCATAATACCTGCTTAGCGGCTAGTTTGGCACGCCCTCAAACACAGCTGGTTAGAGCGGAGCTGGAGTCTGAAGAGTCTGGTTCGGTTGACCAATCATAACAGAGAAACAGCTCTGAAATATAATAATAGCTCCTCTTTAATATCTCTCTAAGAAGGGCCGTCTAATAACTGCACTGTGCCGGGTCTATTAACATGTTTATCCATGTGTATCAACATGTGAAACACGCGTACACACTAATTAAGTCGAGCACCGGGGTGAGTTGTGAAGTAAATGTCAGTGAGGGGGGAAAGTGCAAAAGGTTGATTGGGAAGTTAAATTGGATATTGAACTGGCTAGTCTGCATGTCGGTCAGTGTGTCTTCGTGCAGAAGGGGGTTATTATTGGATAAAAAGGCACGCCAGTCTAACAAATACAGGAATATTGTGCTACAAATGAGGTGCAATTTCACCTCAGGGCTAAAAGATAATTACAATCAATACTAACCTCAGGCAAATTGTCCTCTATACTCTGACCTTGAACCCAAGGTGAATGCATTTGTTTGCTTCCCACATTTAGATACTGATATCAGTAGTGATTTCTATATTAGGACTGAAATGTCCCTTTACGTCGGTAAAGATAGTCAAGTTCAGGATAAGGAACCTGCTCCAAGCTGTTGAGGAAAAAAGTGCTTCTGCTTGGTTTCCAGGCTCTGTGTGTGTGTGTGTGTGTGTGTGTGTGTGTGTGTGTGTGTGTGTGTGTGTGTGTGTGTGTGTGTGTGTGTGTGTTTTTGGGGGGTGAAATTATGGGGTGAAAGGACGCATGTTGACAAATCATATGGCCACCACACTCACATGCCAAAGTCAGTCGTCCCATTAATTATAAGAGGCAGGCATCCTAACCGAGCCCCACACACACTGCCTCATTTATCCCCGCTGACCGGTTCACACAGCAGACATTTTGTTTTCGGGCTCTGGGACTTGTAATTGGCGGCGGCCACACAACGCAGACTTTAACACGGGCCACTTTGGAGCTCCTCAGCCACCCGTCAACATCAACCTCACACAGGCTTAGCCCTGACAACACGTACACTGTTCTGACGGTTAAATGCTCCTGTGTTGGGCGGTGAGGACGTGAATACGGCTCGACACCTGGAATGAGCCTCGATGCAGCAACTCCTCCAACAGACATGATGCACTCGTGTACTTAAAGTAATAGCCTGACCTGTTTTATGTTTCTGGTTTTGTTTTAGCAAGACCTCTACCCCATTAAAGGAGCTTGGGAGAAATTCAAGTTCAACAGTCAGTAAGAAAAAATCAGAGACGCAGCAGATTGTTACAATAATAAAATTATGCAACAGTTGTTTTGGAACCAACCAGTGTTGCTCTCAAAATTGCTGACAAAAAAAAAGGCCACCTCAGAAATCCCAAAGGTCTCCTGAACCAAATTCCTCTCTAGACCTCCTCTGGTGAAGTCGATGTGGCAGCAGACATTATCAGTCTACATACAGTACTAATGTCATCAGTCATAGATTCGTCATACAACGGTTCGTATGATATCTTCCGAAACGTTATTCTAAATTTCATATGCGTTTTTCCTACGAATGTTCAGCAACACGTCCCACGTGTCAATTTCTGCTCCAGTCTTTTCAAAAATAAACTTCTGTCTTCACAGGAAACAACTTGGTTAGGTTTAGGCAACAAAACGACTTAGTTAGGTTTAGACAACAAAACTACTTAGTTAGGTTTAGGCAACAAAACTACTTAGTTAGGTTTAGACAACAAAACTACTTAGTTAGGTTTAGACAACAAAACTACTTAGTTAGGTTTAGGAATTGGTCGACTTGGTTAGGTTTAGACAATAAAACCACTTAGTTAGGTTTAGGAAAAGATCTACTTGGTTAAGTTTAGGAAACAAAACTACTTAGTTAGGTTAAGGAAAAGTTTCTTGTTTTGGTTAAAATAACACCGGAAATGGCGTAACTTAAGTGCGGAAGATACGTGACAAAAACTACTTACTTAGGTTTAGGAAAAGATCAGCTTGGTTAGGTTTAGGCAACAAAACTACTTAGTTAGGTTTAAGAAAAGATCGACTTGGTTAGGTTTAGGCAACAAAACTACCTAGTTAGGTTTAGGAAAAGATCGACTTGGTTAGGTTTAGGCAACAAAACTACCTAGTTAGGTTTAGGAAAAGATCGACTTGGTTAGGTTTAGGCAACAAAACTACCTAGTCAGGTTTAGGAAAAGATCGACTTGGTTAGGTTTAGGCAACAAAACTACCTAGTTAGGTTTAGGAAAAGATCATGGTTCTGGTTAAAATAACACCGGAAATGGCGTAACTTAAGTACGGAAGATACATGACAAAAACTTGTTAGTTGGGTTTAGGAATAGATCGGCTTGGTTAGGATTAGGCAACGAAACTATTTAGTTTAGGTTTAGGTTTTGGAAAAGACTGGTTTGAGTGTTTTTTGACCCCCCCCATCCACCCTGACCGTCTCCCTACTCAACTTTACTCGCTCTTTATACTTCCTGGTTCACAATTACTTGGATTACATACAAATTGATTTCTTGGGATATATACAAATTAGTTTTCGTAGGTATAGAAGAAAAGACTGTCTCAAAATTTAAAAAAAAACAATGATAGTTTTAATCTGATGCATAAAATGTTTCCTATTCTGTCCGTTTATATAAGCAATAGCCACTGAAAACACCTATGCACACACAGACATACCTTCCATGCCACTCTGCCCCGTTTACTGTATGTTGTTACTGGCAGAGAGCAATACCTGGAGCTAGGCATGATGGGTAGGCATTTTTCAGCAAACGTTACTATTCTGAGTATAATGACTGGCCGTCAGCCATTCGCAGCATTAGCAGCTCGGCGAGCTCGCTGCCAACATCTGTACGTGCTTCACACAGACTGCATGAGGTTCTGGCACACTGACGGACCAACTTAAAGCTCCGCATACCTCGAAACTATCCTCCAAACTGTCTGAGGAATGGGGTTCGGGGATGGGGGGGTGCAGCGGTGCAGCGAGGGGCACGGGGAGGTGCTTCACAGCCAGAAAAACATCTATCATGCAGGCGCCGCTGTGACCAAACAAATCAGCGGCGGCTAGAAAATATGATTTCACCAGGAGAGGAATGTGAGAGCTGAGGCACGCTGCGAGGCTGCTGCACACTGTGTACGCTGTGCAGGAAGAGGGCATGATGGGATCGGTTGTGGGGACGATTCTAAGGGGCGTACAGCTGGCGAGAGCTGATGGAAAAGGCCCTTTAGGTGCTCGGGGGAGGTCTGGACTGAAATCCCAGCTACGTCGTTTGATGAGACATTTCAAAACGTTAAAGAATACTTGGCTTACACCGACAAGTATACAGAAAAGTCTAAGTGTACTTGGCAAGTATACAGAAAAGTCCAAGAATACTTGGCTTATACCGACAAGTATAGAGAAAAGTCTAAGTGTACTTGGCAAGTATACAGAAAAGTCCAAGAATACTTGGCTTACACCGACAAGTATACAGAAAAGTCTAAGTGTACTTGGCAAGTATACAGAAAAGTCCAAG